>BPLQ01014465.1:616433-697874 GCA_021605075.1 Caerostris darwini | reverse complement strand
TTTACAAAGATCTGATATGGTTAAATACGATATTATTGCTTAATATATTAACATTTTTTGTCTCATGTGAGTCCTGATTAGAATAGCCCTACTGGGCACCCCCA
Source organism: Caerostris darwini (assembly GCA_021605075.1). NCBI lineage: Eukaryota > Metazoa > Arthropoda > Arachnida > Araneae > Araneidae > Caerostris > Caerostris darwini. The sequence goes on along the minus strand of BPLQ01014465.1, from coordinate 697,770 downwards.
TGCATGTCGTAAAAGGCGATTAAAATGAGCACCCAGTGGCCGGGGTATAACAGGGGCGGGGTAAAGTCAAACTTCCTTTGGGTGCCTCATATCTTTGTGCTGCACGGTCAAGGACAAAAAAGGCGATTCATTTAAGCCTTTATTATGACACACACGGTTCATAGACTTGGTCTAGACGTTGCTGTCGATCAACTGGGATAAGAAACAATGAAAAAAATTTTCTGATTTTTTTTTTTAACTGTATTAATATATTTGCTGAATCCAGATCATAGATATTAATTTTTGATAAATTACAAAAATATTTCTCTTATATTTTATTTTATTTTTCGAATTGGTCAATAGTTTTAAATAGGTTCAGTGGTCCATGTCTATATACGAAATTTTGAATTCAAATCAAAATAAAAATTTACTAGCATTTTTTAAATAATCCTATTAAATTAATAATTTTTTATTTATTATTTTACAACATGGATTGTTTAATATATTCACCCAAAGCGATGAATCATACCCCTAGACCACCGAGCCACGTTTTATTGAGGGAATTAACATCAAATAAAGTATGTTTAACGGAAATGAATGTGATATAATATTTCGTGAAGTTTTTAGTTTCTTGCTTTTTTGTTCATTACTAAAATTTGATTAACATTTCTGTTACATTAAAGTGGTTTACCAGCATGCTTACGAAAATTTTTTATCAATTTACATACATTTAGCGAAATTCATAAATAAAATTTTGTGTGTTTTTAAAGCTTTTATTTTGGTTTTGATTTTATAAAATTTTGGTAAACTGAATGTCAATAAGTTATCTCTTTAAATGAATCTAATTGTCTAAAAAGAAAAATTTCAACTCATCTCCGAACATGGAGACTCATGCTGCCATCTAGTAGCTAATTGTATAAATTGAGTCCTTTTATAATCTTAGAATTCACTATCATAAAATCAAGTACCAATGCGCATATTTAACAATAATAATTAACTTATTCTTCATAAAAAGTGTTTTTAATAATAAAAAATTTTAAAAGTAAGAATTTTTAATTTATGAATAAATCTAATAATACAAAAAAATTTTCTTTATATTGATATTTCTTACTATCAATCAAAAACATTAAAATAATCTTCAATGTAATAATGTTTAATGTAATATTAAGCCGTTATATTTAGTTGTAAAATATACAGATATAGTGACTTTTACATTGCAATGAGTTGAAATATAAGCATATTTACCTTACAACTCTTTTCATAATGCAGGATTTTAAAATAAAAGAATATCGTATATTATCTCGTATATTTTCGAGAAATATTTCCTTACCTATAATAATTGCACTATTTTTACTTTCTTTTTAATTAGTAACATATAAAAGATAATAGAGACTTTAAAAATACAGTGAGTTGAAATATAAGCATATTTACCTTACAACTCTTTTCATAATGCAGGATTTTAAAAATAAAAGAATATCGTATATCATCTTTTATACTTTTGAGTAATATTTTATTCTATAATATTAGCTAATAAAGATTTTTTAAAGATTTGAATAAAAATATTACTCAAAAGTATAAGAAGATTATATATTCTATTACATTATTCTATTTAGCACTCTAAATAAACCGTCCTATTTCAGAAGAAAGAAAGACTGTTTTTATCAATAACTTCTTAAATAGGAAGAGCAGCTGATGTATCAGTAAAGAAAGAAAACACGTACCTGCATCTGTTCCGACACAAAGTCCTTAGACTTGCGATCGGAGTGACCTAAGAAAAACAATAATATAATTGACATAAAAATTAAGAATCTAACGAAATAAATTAGAGTAAAAAAATGGAAATTTCGATTTAATATTAACTAAAGATAAAAGGCATTTATAATTATTAAAAATTTACTTGATTATTAATAATTAAATGCTGTCTGGTAGCCTTTTTTTTTTTTTTTTTTTTTTTTCCTAAAATAGAGCATGTTAAATAAACTCAAAGAATTGTCTTTTCAACAATTCATTGAAAAACACGTATCATAAAATTTAATATAGACCTTTAAACCCCCAAAAGATTTTTCTTCTCGTATTGTCTGAAATGATAGTTTTTAATTAAATATCAAATTCAGCTATTCTTGGCCATTCTTTGATCCATTAGAGAAAATCAACATAGTTATTAAATAAGATGATTTCGGGTTTTCTTTTCTCCATTTAGATAATTTCTGAAAAGTTTCTCTAAAAACCCCACTTCTGTTATGTTTCACTTTCAACATTTATCAGTTCTTAGTTACATTACATCATCTATTTGTATTTTTTCTATATCAGCAAAAGTTTCTATAAAATTTAAAATTCAGAAAAAGTTAATGTTTTACTATTAAAATTCTGACTCGTATTATCTTGATGCACACACAAAAGAAGGAGATATCTTATATATATATATATATATATATATATATATATAAGATTATTTTTTATAAGTTTTAGAAAATATAGTAAAAAACAACTCAATAATGAGAAATTTTCTCATAACTGTAGGCAATCATCTTGAATTATTGTTAACTACTTAGTTTCACTTGAAGGAAGATTGAAATTTTAGAAGTAGCAACTAGTTCATATTCTAGAGTCTTTCGATGTAGCTACCAATTCCTCGGAAAGAGTTTATGGAATTCATAGTTCCCGTCGTCTGTATCATTGATAATTCGAATACAACAGCCATCTTGCCGAGGAATCTGTGTAATGTGTGTCATACATTTCTTTTTAACTTTGGCTTCCTTATGAATCCATTTGTCGATTTTGATGGCATTACCATGCCGCATGAACTTCGTGCAATCCATTTTTATCCAACTCAATCGTGTTTCGAATATATCACAGCAGTTTTATTTTAGACAGCCAGTTGACAGCAGTCGAGAACAGAAACGACTGCTCCCGTCATTGCACGTGTTCATATTGTGAAAAATTCCAAATATTCGCTTTTAAAAAGGTGTCTATTTATCTAATACATAACAAAAATGAAAAAAATTTTAATGAAATGAAACGATACAACTTTCACCTCTTGCCATTGTTACTTCTTATTACAGTAATTCCTCTCTTATATTAGAGAGTTTTTGCATACCGTACTTTAAAAGTACGGTATTTTTTTCTCCCTAGCGCGCATGCTCATAAGAATATGCGTATCTGTAATAATGTTTCCTAAGAGCAGGCGCTCTAGGGAGAAAAAAATACCGTATTTTTAAAGTACGGTATGCAAAAACTCTCTATTGTCTTTAATCGGAACCACAGCTTTGCCGGATAAGCGATTATGTAGGATTATCGAGCTCAAGTTTATCAAAGATAAACACTCTAGATAAAATTTAGGCGAGAAACACTGTAATGAAATCAAAACTGACAGCTCGATAAACATCGGGCGAAAACGCAAACAGTATTGTGTCGCCATCTGATAGTCAATGTCCGATCAAAAAAAAATATATATATAAACGCGAAGGATCAATCTGTGCCAGATTATAAAATATGCCGAACTATCGAATGACGGATTAAAGAGAAACGACTGTATTTAGATTCCTTCGTACATTACTTTTTTAAGATTTCAATTTCTTTCAAAAAATTCGTATAGTTCATAATTAAAGGGAAGAAGAATCACTGAACACAAATACACTGAGTATCCAGATGAGTATGAGCATTTGCACACTATTCTTATGAAGAACTACACAATTGCTTTTTCTAAATGTTGACTAAGCTTAGAGAGATATATATACGCTTTAAATTTTAAGCTAACCTTTCGTGTGAGAAGTTTTGAATAAAATATTTTTTAATGCAGTAATGCAGAGTGAAAAAAAAAATAAACTTTTTCATTTTTCTACACATCGAATTATGAAAAAAAAAATTTTTTTCTTCCGATTATAAGTAAATGACTTCCTTGAAGTATAAAAAAAAGAAACATTTTGTTCGAATATAATATTTGAGGATTTAAAAAATAATAATAATACCTAAGCGGATATTTAAAAAACTGCAAGTACATTTTTGTGATGATTCTCAAAAAAACTCCACATAGATCTAAATCAACACTGTAAAAAAATTATTTATCTAGAACAAATATTATCAAAGATTTACATTTTCAAACAGGTCTAGGACCTTATCTTTAAGATTATGCGATTGTTTTGTTGTTTACAATAGCATAATCTTAAAGATTACATAGTTGTCTACATATGTTAAATGTTACAATGTTTATATTTATGTTTGCATAGTTGATGGCCTACAATGTGAGAGAAACTATAAAAATTCCATGTAAGTGTGCATGGTAAATTGAGCAGTGAAATTTTCTGAGAAGCGTGTATATAGTACCTGATAGGCTCTCCTCCTCCGTGTGAGACCCGTCGTCTATCAGGATGAGCAGGCCCGACTGCCGGCCGTCCCCTGCAAAGAGAGAAACCCAATACTGTCACAGACATCAAACGAGAACCCGAGACACCCGATGACAGATGTGTTGCATTGCTCAGTAGAGAAGAATTTTTCTCTAACACTTTCAGAGAATATTTTTTTCTGCTTTGCTTTACTTTATTTGTTCATTCGAAACGAAAACTATATTTAATGAATAACTTATTTATTCGATATTTTACTTGTACATCGACTACATTAAATAATAAAAAATTCTTATAATATATATATTTATTTATTTTTTTTTTTCAGAAATACTGCTTTCATGATTATTCATACACTTTAAGTATGAATAATCATGAAAGCAGTATTTCAGAAAAAATTATGTATTTTTGAGACCTGATTGTGCTGTGGTAAAATCGAATGATTGGATGAAGAAGTAAATCGAGAGGCGCCTGATGAGTTGCGAAGTTAAGGAAAAAAAATTGTTTTTTTTGTAAAATTGATTCATTTTGTGATGGTTATTGGATTTGTATTGAGAGTTAGGGGAAATCGTGGAGAACAATTACGCCCATGCATTCCTCATTTTGCTCATTAAATCATTTAAAAATAGTTTTCTAAGATTTTTCAATAGATGGATTCTCCTGCATATGCAATTAAAAAATTCCCAGTGAATTATTTTTTTACGAATTACATTAAATTCATACACGAATGTTTCATATGTCGTGTTCTTTGACAAACAATATCTTTATTAATATATATGGTACACATATTATTAGTTTAAATCTGATGCAAATTGTGATGCTTGCTATATAGTATACATTCATAAGTTAAAAATAGATTGAAAGAAAACTATGCAATAGTTCGATGTTATTCTGAAGACGTTTTCGAAGTAAATGAATTAATATTCATATATTTATTGAAATCAATCAATTGTAATGATTTGTAATTTATAAAATCCGCATTTTTTTACAATTTCAAATTAATAGCGGACTTCATTTGCATACAAAATTTATGTTTTGGTATATGCAATAAGAATTATTTAATAATGATTATCTAAATTTAATTTTTAATAAGTAAACCGCAGGGAAATATTTAACATGTTTTAATAATTAAAATATTTATGCCTGAATGGCCAAGTGACTAGCGCTATAGCGCTCAGTGCCACAGTTTCAGGTTGAGTCCCGGAGGTAACGTGGATGTTTGTAGTGGTTCGGAATCAACTTTAAGCCGTAGGTCACGATGTGATATGATTGTAGAACGTTATGTGTCGATCTGACAACCCCACCAAGCAAAAAGGAAAACATGTCCAGTCTTGAAATCTGCCAGCAGGCAGGCGCCCTTAGCCCATCAAGGGGCTGTTGCGCCACTGATGCTGTATGTATTTTTATTTTTTCTGAAGCAAAACCATGTAATTTTATTTATTTAAAGCCTTTATTTCATTTATTTAAAACCAAAAATATTCCATATTTAAATAAAATAAAAACAGATAACAAAATATTGTATAAATGCATTCAACGATTTCCTATAAGAAAAAAAAAACAAAAAAAAAAAAAACATTTTTAGAAAATCCAAACAATTGTAACAAAAATAAAATAGATGTCCTGAATGATTACGTCCCGCATTGATTTGTTGCTTTTCATTTCTTGTAAGTAGTGAGAGATTTCGCATTCCTCAAGTCGCTTTAACATTGACCTCCACTCATATTGCGCAGTTTTACTGCAATCAGTAGGACAGAAAATATTTAATCTTTTAGGAACGAATAATAATCAAATAAGGTTGTTTCCCTTTTCGCGAACGTGATTCAGAGAACGTGTCATTCGTCAATGTCCGAGTTCGGATTTGCCAGAAGTGCCTCTTCTTCGCCGAATTTGGCGAGGAAAGGTGTATGCATGCATCTAGTTCAAAACACGGCGATGGAATCTCGTTCGTCCCAATGACACACGTGGCAACATTCCATGCTCATCATATTTAGAGGGTTCTTCTTTTTTTTTTTTTTTTTTTTTTTTTTTTTTTTTTAATATAATGACTAAGAAGAAACGTTTAATGTCTCTCTATTCTCGATATTTTCTGAGGAACTAAGTCGATTTCAGCAAAACAGTGTTAGTTATTCAAAAGAAGAAGAAGGGGGGAGGGGATGTCATCTGATGTTTGATAATTCACTAGTGTAAGGGTGTTTTGTCTTTCTTTTTATATATTTATTATTGTTTTTTTTTTTTTTTTTTTTTTATACTCTTACGTCACTTGTTAATACGTTTTTACTACATAAGAATTTGTGAAGGAATGTTTTTATACATTTTTGGAAAAAAGCTATTAATTAAATCGAATTTTTAATCAAATTCATACGTCTTTATACTGAAATTGCTAACAATCGCAAACAGAAAAAGGCAGGCAAGATGGTTTGGTTTGTCGCATCTTGTGCGTACTTTAGGCTAAACAGACCGGAACCTACAGTTTAAAGTGGATTTCGAACCATTACAAACATCCATGGCACCGCCGGGACTCGAACCCGAAACTTGTGGTAATGAGTGCCAGAGCGCTAGCCACTCGGCTATCAGTCCCCGCAGGCAAGATGAGTGCACTAATAAGGCGAACGGATACAGCATTTATATATTCTTCACCTTTATTTGAAATTTGTTTTTTAAATAGTTTTTCTTCATTTATAAAGGGTTTTAAAGGATATAAATATTCTTAAAGAGTTTTTTTTTTTCGTACTTTTAAATGAATGTTCAGTTGATGATGCGTAATACTGTTGGAATTAGAAAATCTCTCCTAGAGGATATTGCGGCCTGATGGCCAATTGGGAAGCGCTCTGGCCATTGGTACCACAGGCTTCAGGTTCGAATCCCGACGGTGGCATGGAAGTTTGTGAGGAGTTTGGAATCCCGCTAAACTATAGATCCCGGTCTATTAGCCTAGAGTATGCAAAAAAAACCGTAGAGCGACAAACCAAACCAAACGTAGAGAATATCGCGGCCTGTTGACCAATTGGCTAGCGCTCTGGCCTTTGGTACCACATGCTTCAGGTACGAATCCTGGCGGTGGCATGGATGTTTGGGAGTGGTTTGAAATCCATGCTAAACTGTAGGTCCGGATCTAATTAGCGCACGATCTAAGTGTGCACAAAATGAGAGTAGAACAACAAACACAACTTAGAGAATATTAATCCTTGTTTTCTCTCATGTGCATGTATGATGGGTGGGGGAGAGAAGGGAGCAACTGCTGCATCCTAGATATGGCTTAATCTGTTACAATCTACTACTATGCAGCCTTAAGAACGGCGAAAGATATCAAGGTCAAGGTCATTGAATGAAATTTAATGTTGATTAATGCAAATTTGAATTCTTCCAACATTTAGTTTTCAGTTTTCGAAAAAAATAAATTAAATTTGTGAAAAGTTTCCACGTTTTTTCAGTTTTCGATAATAGAATCGAAATTAAATTTGTGAAATTTTTTTGCAATTCATTAATTATCCTTTTTTTTTTTTTTTTTTTTTTCGGCGTCAGACATTTTAGACATTCACAAATAGATTGAAACATTAGGAGCGGAACTTCAATTGCTTTTCATAAATAAAATGGTGAAAAATATTGTGAAATGTAATACATTTAAAAAACCGCATACTGTAGAGTAAGAAGCTGCAAAGGATGTGAGTGATAATAGTTTAGATTAAGTTAGCCGATATTAAATTAAAGATTGCAGATGTTGATACATTAGTTAAATTAACAAAAAAATATTTACAGTTATGGTTCTGTATGATAAGATATTGTAAGAGTGATATTATCTACTTCTTTGTAGCTCAAATTGCTCGGCGTCATCACCAAGGTCGGGAGAATTAAACTACTGTTAGAAGGGAACGTGGTGTTTTTTTTTTTTTTTTTTTTTTTTTTTAATAATCACTAATGAATTCTGAAAAAATAAAAAATAAAGATAAACAATTTAAATATGCCAAAAAAACAACTGTTTTTAAGAAGACGAAGAAATGAATGTAATTGAGAAACTAAATAATCTCAGTAGTTCATCTACTGAGGATGACACATGTTTTGATTTAATATTAAAATTAAATTTTATCTGGAAAAAGATAAGAATTATTGTAACAGAAAAAAAAAAGCATGGAAAGTTTACGAAAAACTAAGCATGTACAACTCATTTGATTTCATTTTCGAAAACTCAACAAAATATAAGCTTAACTAAAAAAATAACTGATGGCTGAGTGACTAGTGCTCTGGCACTCTGTACCACAGGTATTTCGGGTTTGAATTCGAGTGGATGAATAAAAAGTGTTTTATGAACGATTGAAAATTTGAACAAGATATATATAGGGAGAGTGTGAGCTAATAGAAAGAATTTAAAAAAAAAAAAAAAATACAAAGAGCGTTCGGCGTGTGTCTTATCAAAGGAGGAGTGGAGGGAAATATTTTCTCTTATCAAGAAATGTTTGGAATTCAACTGTCTAATATCAATGTGGCATGTTTTAATTTTTTCAAATAAAGAGACGTTTCATTTTTATCTTTTTTCACATAGTGGAAATTGGCAAATAGGATATTGAAACAGGTTCAACTGCTACCCTAAAAAACCTTAAAGCAAGCTGTAGTGAAACACATTCATTGCGATTTCATATGGAAACCAGTTGGTGGTGTAATTCGAACGTGTAAAGAACAGGCGGCGAGGAAACGGTCTGAAACAGGGAAGAACAGTGGAGAAATCTTATTCAATTGGCGGAAGATGAGACCTGCTCCTCACGTGGTATCTATTTTGGTGCCTCACAAATGAGGGTCCCTCCGCTCTCAGGGATGGCAGACTCTGAGGACGCGAGTTTTCTTATCGTTGCGGAACTTCTTTTTTTTTTTCTCCATACACCCAGTTGTGTCATCCAGTCACAACACACAATTTCCCACAGCAAATGGGAGAGTTTATTCGCAGAAATGCTGAGGTACTTAAGTATGTCCGCTACCATTTACAGTTTGTTGACTTGTGCCGTTGGATAGGTAAATTACCTTCGAATGGGAAGCTAAAAACATGTGATGACTTTCATCGTTTAATGTTCCCTCTTCTTTTTTTTTAAAATGTGTTTTTATTGCAAAATACTTGACGTCACTAGCCACAGATGTGGCGAAATTCAATGTCATCTAGAGGGCATTGGAAGACGGGTGTATTAAATTCACGAGGGGAAGAGAAGTCGGAAAGGCCTACCAGGTAATCTTCTTATAAGGAACTGGCGGCTATTTTCTTTATGGCGGCCTGATGGCCAATTGTCTAGATCCATCCTAGATGAAGGCCATCTTGTCTTTGGTATCACAATCTTCATGTTCGAATCCTGGCATGGATGTTTGTGAGTGGTTCGGAATCCACATTAAATTGTGGATCCCGGTCTAATGAGTCTAAAGTGAACACAAAATGACCGTAGAGTGATAAACCCAACCCAACCTATTTTCTTTACGTTTTCGAAAATGCAGTGAATAAATTATGTTCATTTCAAATAATTAATTATCCACCATTGCTTGTCTGTAGATGAAAAAGGAAGAAGAAGAATGACATCGAATTAATAAGTATGGTTCCCATAGTGTGCAAAACCCTTTCTTGTGAATTGAATCAAAGAAATATTTTAGTCGTCATTTATTATAAATGTGAAGAAAATAATCGTGCACTCCACAAAGAAGTATATCTGAATTTTCAGATAAAAATTTTTTTTTTCCTAATGAAGCTGCCAAATACTTAAACAGTTAATCTTTATGCCATATTGAAGAGCTGCACTGCTATTACTCATTTAGCACTCCTCAGGGGGCACGTGTAGCTTGAAGATAGGCTACAGACAGAGTAACACTACCCCCGCAACGCTCTACAATCCTGTGAGACCTGAACCTAGGGTTTAAAGTAGATTCCGAACCATTGCAAACATCCATGGGACTGCCGGGACTCGAGAACCAGAAACCTGGGGTACAGAGGGACAGAGCGCTAGTCACTCGGGCATCAGGCTGCAGTATTTTAATTATTAAAACATTTTAAATGTTTCCTGAGGTATACTTACTAAAGAATTAAATTTAAACCATCATTATTAAACAATTCTTATTGTATGTACCGAAACATAAAATTTGTATGTAAATGAAGTTGTATGCCTCTATTAATTAGAAAACGTTTTCGATTTTATAAATTGCAATTGACTGATTTCACTAAATATAAAAACACGCAGACATTTAAACTTTTTGTTGTTGTTATTCTAATGCAATTGGCGATGCAGAGACAACCGGTTAGCACTACCCGGGAGTGCGTGTAACTTGAAGATATGCTACGGAGTGGAGTAACATTACCCATGCAACACTCTTCGATTCTATTAGACCGGGACCTACCTACGGTATAAAGTGGATTCAGAACCAAACATCCATGGCCCGGCCGGAACTCGAACCCAAAACCTGTAGTACCGAACGCCAGAGCTCTAACCGATCGCCCATCAGACCCTATTTTCAATTTAAAATAACAGTAGCTCATCACAGATGAGATCAAAACCCATACTAACAGGGATGGGCAAACTTCTTCGGTCGCGGGCCAAAAATCGGGGGAAAAAAAGTTTAGCTGGTCAAGATAAATTTTTCTAAAATTTCAAGAACAGTATACAAGTAATACAATTTAAATATGTGAATGAGATGCATGAAATTGCGATTTCATTTTTAAAAGTTCCTTATAGCGAGGTTCGAAGGGAGATGTACTGATTCTAAGAAACGAGGCTAAATGCTCATCTGTCAGTCTTTTTCTGAAATAATTCTTTCTAAGGTTCATAGTTGAGGACACTTGTTCACATATATAAGATGAAGCAAACATAGCACTGATTTTTCTGGGCGTGAGATATTAAATTTGGGAAACTTACTTTCGATAATGATTTGTAAAACTCTAACTTGTTGGCGCCAATCTACAGCTATAACTAACAAAGAACTTCCGCTTTTAACACTTTACCGAATGAAAGCTGTTTGTGCTTGCTATTTCCGTTTATTTATATTTCGTAGAACAAAAATAGAGAAAGTAAAAAGATCATCAGTCCTTTAGACAAAATTAAGAAAAAAAAATGTTAATCAAAGTAGAAAAGGAAATGGATAAATAATATATAAATATATATTTCTTTTAATTTGCTTCGGACCGGCAAATTAAAATTCTATCCGCTGGCCGGATAGAACCTTCCGGCGGGCCGGAGTTTGCCCATCCCTGCTCTAAAACATGATAAGACTTAACCATTGTCAATGCGGCTTTTCAGCTGTGGCCGATGAGATAGTTATGTTATATGCCAAGGCAAAGAGACAGTTTTAAAATTAATATTAAATATACATTTCACATTCATAATTTCGATTACAATTATTCCGAAGACATTAATGTAATGATCAACAGATTTTCATTTTTTTTTTTTTTTTTTTTTTTTTTATAGTTGTATTGGGTGACATTGCCATACACTAATTTTTCAAAATATCTTCATGAGGAAAATAATCTTTTTTAATTACTTAAAAATTTAGTTACTTTTACTTACATTAAAAAAAAATTAGTTTGTAAAAGCGTAACTGAATACTGCAATGATTGATTGACTAATTAAAAAAATTAAAAAATTTCAGCTTCGGAGTAATGATTTCTCAATAAAACTGTCAACAATTTTAGGAAATTCAAAGGCAAAGGGCTGAATCTGACACTCATCTGATAACACTCAACTGCGCATTAATAAGTGATGATTATTCATTTTTTCCCCTCAATTTACGAAGCACACTTGCATAAGTTAACACATGTTTAGTGTCATTATTTCGAAGGAAGAAAAAATATAACGATTAAATTCAACATCATTTACAGGAAGAACCTTGAAGATTTAGTCTCGGCTTTTAAATAGGAATACATTGTGGACAGTTTTATTAAGAAATCACTACTCGGAAATTACCACTTTTTTTTTCATGTTTTATTTACATCAACAGCCAAAATTTCATAATACAATAATAATAAACAAAATCTTTTAGAATTAACGTTGCGACTACGTTAAAAAATGGCAAATTTGAAAATGAATTTATAATTTTTGCATTTAATTTAATTATTTTTGCATTTAAATTAATTTATGTATGTATTTTATTTTCGTATTGTAAGTTAAAATAATTTTAAAATATTAAGTAACAGTTTAGTGTTTTATCTGTGCAAGTTTTTATTGTATTTTAAGTATTCATCTTTTGTGTAGTTTGATTTAAAAAAAAACCTAAAGAATAGTTACTGAATTGTTTAAGAGAAAGGGGGAGGACCTCGTGTCAATACTTTTTTAAATATTACACAGAATAAAAAGCAGATCATTAATCCAAAATATAATGCTGAAATGTATAATAAAAGCAGCAAAATTATCTTACCTTCCTCAGTCATCCCAGCCATTGCAACATCAGTTAAAGTACCACCCCCTATTTACAGGGAAAAAAAAATAATAAAACTTTTCATAAAATCACACACATTAATTTAGATAGAAAATTAAATTAACTAGAAATACAAATACAAAAAAAAACCACGTTGTTACATTTTAGTAATTTGGCATTGGTTTTTAATACATTTAAAATCGATTAATATTTTTTCGTGCACTTCTTAAATTAGTATTAGAGCTTTATAAGTAAAAAAAATAGCATAAAAACCTGTAAATAGAATATATTTTTTAATTATTGGAATAAACAACTCATTGATAAGAATTTGCTAGAATTTTTTTTATGATCATTGCAAAAATAATTTATGGGAATTCCTTCGATTGTTTATAGAAGATACGGAAGAATCTTAACGCTTGAAATTAATTCATACTTTTTTATTAGGTGATATGTAAGATTGTATTATTATAATAGAAGATTCTTTCGACAGCCTTAGCAAAAAGTTCTACAATATTCAGAGATAAAAAATCGACACAAATGCTTTTCCACAAATGGTTTTTAAATCAATTTTGATATTTTTAATGATTTACAAACGAAGCAAAACGAAAATGCATTTTACATTTTTTTTCGGATATCAGAACCGCTTATTACTTGGAGTGATTCCTTATTATACCGAAATCCACATTATAATGTCTTTGAAATTAAAACTTTTGTTCTAAAATTTCACAAAACCTTGAGAACATAACGATTATTAAAGCTTTCTTACTATACGAGAAATTTTTTTTTTAACATGACTAGAAGTCAAAGACGTAAGGCCATGTACTACTGTGCCCAAAAAAATAAGACCAAGTTTTATTTTTTTCAAAAATCTCTTTATTTATTCTTCCAGATTTATTTCATCGCCTTCAAAGTAATCCTCTCCAGATACAATGCACTTATGCCAACGTTTTTCCCAATCCTCAATGCATGCTAAAAAGTCATCGGCAGGTATGGCCTTCAAAGAAGAAAAAGAGAGATTCGTTGAATTGAATTCGTTAGATTCGTTGAATTGAAGAGATTCGTTGAATCTCTTCAATCGACTCAAAACGATATCCCCGGAGCGATCTTTTGAGTTAAGGGAATAGTCAGAAGTCGCGCGGTGTTAAATTAAGTGAATACGGTGGTTGTGGAACTATATGGGCTTTATTTTTGGCGAAAATGTCACGAAGAATCAATGCAATGTGAGCTGCCGCATTATCCTGATGCAAAAACCAAGAGTTGTCTTTCCATAAATGTGGCTTCTTTTTGCGAATAAGCTTCACGCAAACGACGCATAACACTCAAATAATATTCCTTGTTGACAGTTTGGCCCGGCGGAAGGAATTCATAATGCTCCACTCCACGGTAATCGAAAACAGTCAACATGACCTTGATTTTTAAGCGACTTTGGTTGCTCTTTTCGGTCTTGCTTCCCCTTTGTCACGATATTCGCTTGATTGATCGGTTGTTTCCTGGTCGTAAGCATAAATCCAAGTCTCATCTCCGGTTATGATGCATTTCAACTTATCCTGATAATCAGAAAGCATTGTTTCACACACTTCAACGCGACGATGTTTTTCCAAATAATTCAGTGTTTTCGGTACCAATCGAGATGTGACGCGTTTGAGGCCCAAAACATCTTTTAAAATGGAATTGACCGATCCTTTTGAAATTCCAACATCATCAGCAAGGTCTGTAATTGTAAATCGACGGTTTGAAGCACCAAAACTTTTAATTTTTTTGGACGTGAGCTTTGTCGGTTGAGGTTGGTGGTCGACCAGAGGGCTCTTCATCTTCAACGAGTTCTCTGCCTTCTTTGAACTGTTTATACCTCTCCTAAACATTTCTTTCCGATATAGGAATGCTCACCGAATGCCTTCTGCAACATTCTATACATTTCCGCAAACAAAATTGAATGCAAGTTCTTTTCTCAATTAATTCAGCCATTTCAAAGATCGCCGAAACCAGTTTTAGCGTCTCCCAAAGCCAAGCGTAACTCAAACACTAAAGGATATTTTGACTTGAAATTTCACACAGATGTCAAGGACATTACCAACAACCTAAAACAGAAAAAAAAATTGAAATTCCACATGCCCGGGAAATTTAAACTGAAAATTGGTTTTACTTTTTGGGCACAGTAGTATATTTTGAAACGTTTCTGTTATTATGAAATAAATTCATGTAATGAAAAATGAAAAGAAAAAAATTATTCATTGTAATGATAATTATTAGATTCAAAAGTCAATGAGCAACCAAATAAAAAGACTGGACGTACATCACACAAGCGTCCTTCTTACAAAATATAAGAAGGACGTTTAGAACAGCTTATCTGAACAGCTTTAAAAGCAGAAAGAAGCTGAGACTCACTGCTAAAAGCAAAACTTTAAACTCGAACAGGCTCTAGCCTGTAAGCCCTTAGAGATTTAATCTTCATCAGAAAATCTTTCTTAGGAATAAAATTATCGGGTAGGCTTCGTTTTAATTCAATTTTATGGAATAGCAATACTCCAAAGCTGATTACGGATTCTCCCATTTTTTGTAAAAAAGATATGTTCTGAATCAAGGGTGGCCACCTCAAATGGCCTAGCAGGCCACTTTTGAAATGCATTCTAACTTCGAGGGCCGTATATTAAATTATATATCCCCCTATTAGATTTAGACACACTACAAGAGATTTTTTTGGAGTGAAAATTGAAACATAATGAGTTATTATTCTCGTGTTTACTATTATTCTTACATTTAAACATATATTATATAATAATAACAATGATACTTAACGCACATTGGAAAGAAATATATAATACATAAAATTAAATGTAAAAAAAAATATATAAATATAAACGAAACAAAAAAAAATTAAATCATGAAAAAATATTTTACTAGTGCGAATACTTTCTTCTCCGCTCTTTCACTTAGCTTTTACAAATCGATCTCCATTTGGGTATTTGAAGGTAATGGGTGTTGTAGGTTAACGTCCGTTATGTTTGAGCTTGTTTTGTGCTTGATCCATTTCATTTTAGAAAAAAAGATTGGCAGTTGAATCAAAAGACCTAACAACCTCAACTAAGAGTCTAATTTACTCCGCTGTCAACATTCAACTGTAAACTCATAAATAAAATAGGCAATACCTGTCCTATATTCGCAAGAATCTTATTTTAAAATACAAGTTAATTATCATTTCGACAATTCATTTTTGAATAGAGGGATGCACACAGAATATATTTTTTTAATGCATGAGTTTTCACTCCTTTGGCCATTATAACATAAATATATGTTGTAAAAGTGCGATACATCTCACGGGCCGGAAAAAATATTCAAGTCTGGCCGCGAGTTGACCACCCCTGTTCTAAATGAAAGGAAGAATAAACGAAACCCATCGAGCGTGTCGGTCAATGGTGTTATAATAGCGTTTATTTGTAAAGGCCAAATGAGTAATTAGATGTACATCAACTTAGTGAATGGGATCGTTAATTTGTAAAACACTCCACGATATCAATACAAATAATCTTAGATTTCATCGCGACAATTCAAAAGGTAATCCATCACGGGCTTCACGGAGATGCGTTCAAGATAATAAGATTGGCATTTCAGAGTATTCACTGCAGCCATCAGACCTCAATCCGATAAGACCCTTATGAAACCTTCTAAAGTAAATGTTGCTTCGAAATCGGACAGCATCGAGAAAATCTCTTATGAATATTCACCTAGGAGTAAGAAATGGTATGAATGCGGAAGAGTATCGCAGAGGAGTGCTTAGTTAAGTCTAAAATAGTTGATGCTGTCTCAGGAGTGTACTTTCAATATTATATACATTTCTGCCTACGATTAAACAGAGAAACGCCTTGTTTCGATTATGTTGCAATAAATGTTTCTTTAAAGAATGCATTGTGTTTATACAAGAAACCTTTCGCTTTCAAAGGTAGGTTTGGTAGACAGCTGTTAAAAAGAATTTAACTATTGATGAATTTATAGAATATATAGCCAATAAAATTTAAAAGCTCCTCTCTTCAATGCTAAATCACAGTAATCTTTGTACAAGAAAATTTATTATCAAATGAAGCCATTGATTTATTGGAATTTGGAAAGAATTGCTCATTTACAATAAAAGATTAGGATTAGGGTTAATATTGGATATCTGAGTCATGTATTGTTCACCCCATGATTATGCACTGTAAGAATGCTAGAAGAGAAAGATCAATTCATTTCACTTTCAAAGAGGATAATGATTAGAAAGTGGGTAAAAAAATGTTTCCATAATAGCTATACAATGTAAAATATCAAGTAATAACTTCAGCAAAAAAAAAAAAAAATGCATGAGCAAACCTCACAATATGGCGATACTTGCATCCATTTCATTTCATTAACATTGAATTTTGCCTGTGTATAATTCGACCATCGATTGTGTGGTAACTGGGCAAGCGGTCAAATCAGACTGATTCAAACAGAATTTCGTAATAGGGGATGAAGTAATCGATTCGTCCGTTTTCCTCTTTGATGCGGATGTTTACCTTTTCACACAATCGGAATTCGAACTATAGAAAAATTTAAAAGCCTAAAAAGGAGGGAATACTTCTTATCATTGGTTTGATTCGGTCTGTCGCTCTACGGTCATTTTTTGCACAGTTTAGGCTAATTGGATCGGGACGTACAGTTTAAAGTGGAATCCGAACCACTCACAAACATCCAGGCGACTACCAGGATTCGAACTTGAACCGAAGCCTGTGGTACCAAAGACCAAAGCGCCAGCCCATAGGCCATCAGGCCGCTTCTTTATCACTGAGATATTCCAGATCAGTAAAGTCAGATCTCAAAAACAAATTAATAGACCACTCCAGTAGTATACAAACAATTGCTATCAGATTAGATAGGATTATTACCAGCAAACGTGATGTTGGTTTTATTTTTCAAGTAATCAAATGATGTTCGAGTAGAAGAGATCGCCGATTCTCACCTTCCTGGTAGTAATAGAGTGATCCGAAACAAGAGTTGTGTCCCCTGTGGTTCTCTGCCCTGCACTCGTACTCTCCTTCGTCCTCCTCTGTGATGTTGCTGAGGATGAGCTCGTGCCAGCCGTCCTCGTGCTCTATCATCTCGAGGTGGCCCGGCATGGGACGCAGCGATTCGCCGCACCGCCACCACGACACCACCGTGGGGTCGCTCGGATCGCTGCTCACCTTCACCTGTGGAATTAACAAATAGATTAACACATGTGGAAAGAAGGACCTTTGACTGATAATAGAGAGTTTTTGCATACTGTATTTTTATCGTCCGATATTTTTTTTCTCCCTAGCACGCATGCTCATAGGAAACATTATTACGGATACGCATGCGCACTTTCCTATGAGCATGTGCGCTAGGGAGAAAAAAATATATCGGACGATAAAAATAGGGTATGCAAAAACTCTCTAATATTGTAAAGATGTAATGGCACGACAGTGCTTCAAAATCTTTTTTTCTTTCTTACTTCAAACTGTAGCGATATCCGCCATGAGAAAAAAGCCCAATACAAACTAGCCTTGAAGAACGCATGTCGTGCGGGCTGCACCGACGAACGCTGTTACTCATTTAGCAGGGTACGTGTAGCTTTAAGATAGGATATGGACGCGGAGTAACACTACCCCCACAACGCTCAACAACCATATTAGACCGCATACCATATTAGACCGCATAAAGTGGATTCCGAACAGCTGCAAACATCCATGGCACCGCCGGGACTCGAACCCAAAATTTGTGATACTGAGCGACAGTCACTCGGCCATCAGGCCCCGCGCTTTAAAATCTGTGAATGGATTTAATAAAATGTTCATCAAAAATGTCCTTTTCTGCGATGAGTAGTTCTTTGTACAATGAATTTATTTCGTAAATAAAAAAAATTGCATAAATGTGAAATATAATGATGACCAGCTCTAAATTGTTTCAAATTATAATAAGGTTATGGATGTCCAAGTTTTTAGTTTATCTAAGCCACAATGGAAGAAGACGATTTATTTTGAGTCGCATGTGTGTGTGTGTGTGTGTGTCTAATCCTCAGTGTCCTGCAGTGCCGAACGAAATGGGCATCCCATGAATAGTCTACTCATGGACGGAGGGCGGCCTGATGGCCTACTGGCTATCGCTCTGGCCGTTGGTTCGACAGGCTTCAGGTTCGAATCCTGGCGGTGGCATGGATGTTTGTGAGTGGTTCGGAAACCACGTTATTTGCTATTAGGATCGCAACCCCATAACTAGCTTTTATAATTGGACCCGTTTCTGTTGTTTCTTAATTCTTCTAGAATTTTTCTTTTGAATTACTGAGGACGCCATGCTCAAATTAAAAAAATAAAAATAGATTGAAAATAAAAAAAAAAAAAGTATTTTCATGAATTTTAAATAACCAAGAATATTTAGATAGATAATTATTATGTATTTAATAGTGAGAAGCGAGAGAGCTAGCATACATTTATAGCGAGAAGTAACTTTTCGCATGAGCTGAAATTTTGAATAAATACCATAATTTCAAAAGGATTTTATGAAACTTTCATAATTAAAACACTTAATAAATTCAAAAATGTATCACATTTACATTTGTCGTATTATTAAGGGTATTTTTTTTTGCGGCATTGCGTACATTTTTATGTTTTGGTGAACGGCCTTCACAAACATCCTGGGACGACAGCTGGATAACTCTTTTGTAGATTATCTTATAGTATGACGAAAGTGTACTGATCCAACGGATTAACCCCGATTTCGTAAGTTTTGTCACTAGTACAAATTCTGGTTAGATGACGTCCTGTTGTGTTTCTTATCTCCCTTGGTAGACATCCAAAATAAGCGCACAAAACCTGTATGGGCTCATGGTTGAAAGGAAAGGGGGCAGCTTCTGTAGTGATGGAACATCCATAGGTAGAAGGCTGACTTGACTCCGTGACGCTCTACGATCCTATTAGACCGGGACCTACGGCTTAAAGTGAATTCCGAACTACTACAAACATCTGTGGCAACCCCGGGACTCGAATCCGAAACCTGCGGCACCGAAGGCCAGAGCGCTAGACAATTCAGGCCCTAATGACGTTCTGGTTATGTGTTATCATTTTTTGCAATACTGTTTTGTTCATTAATTACGGCTAGAACACTGATCAATATCAATTTTAGACTTACAAATTTCTATCCCTTGGCCATTTTGGTTGAACAAATTTAATAAACTGGAGTAAGAGATCATTAATTGGGCTACATCAAGAATCTTTTCAATAATTACATTGATGATTAAATCGAATCCCGAACCTCTTGAATGTGTCTCTTAAAAAAATTAAAATTCAATTTCTACAGTTCTTAATACTCGGTTCCATAAATAAATAAATAAAAATAGAAGAGACGTAAAAATTCTTATAGTTTAAAATATGTTAGATGTATATTTTAAAATGTGCATAATATTATAAATAAAAATAGAAAAGTTAAACATATTAAAAGAAAAATATTATAAAATCCAATATTTTTTAAAATAAAGTTGAAATATAAATACATTGTTAAGTATAAAACAATTTATTTTGTATATGTGAAATAATATTTTAGAAACTATTAGTTAATCTATAAGTATTTTATGGAAGAATTTTTACTGTCAATATTTGTGCACTATGTTCATTAAAAGTCAAAGCAATCAAGCATGAGTATCTATAGCAATTTAGGGAAGATTTTAGTGAAAAAAAGTCTCCTAATGCGTTTCAGAACTTTAGAAATAGTTGCAATATTATTGAAGATAGTTGATTCATTTTCATCAACTTTTATATAAAAGACTCGAGTTTGTCGCTCTACGGTCACTTTGGGCTAATTATACTGTAACCTATAGTTTAAGATGGATTCCGAACCACTCACAAACATTCATGCCACCGCCAGATACGAACCTGAAGCGTATGGTACCAAAGGCCAGCGCCCAAGCCAATTGGCCCTCAGGCCGCCAACATATAAAAGGAGAATTACTATATTGATAAAAACTATTCGAAAAATTAGGCCTTATTCCGATGCAATTAAAAATCCTCATCTCCATGCTCTTGGATCAGTCGAATCAAAAACTTCCGATCTTCTTGTAAAAAAAGAAACATCGTGTTAGTTTAAAATAGCATGTTCCTGAAGAACTCTTTCAGTACAAGAAAGATTTGCTCAACGAAAAAAACCCTCTTTAAATAAATTGTATTGCTTACCCAAGCTGTTACATGAAAAAAATAACAATAAACACAAAGACAATTACATGGAAGTAACGAAATTACAAAGGAATCAATTGAATCGCTTATTGCAGAAATCACTAGAGTCAATGACATCAAAATGTTCGAAATTTAAAATAAATTGATTTGCTTTATTCATTCACTGTGTAAATATCCCTTTAGAATATGAAAACAGACGCAATTTAAAACGTAGAAATCCATGAAATCACTTGAATCCGTATAAACGCAAATTGTGTTTTCTGCAATCTGCTATTCAAAGGCATCTTATTAATTTTTAATTAAATTGTTTTTAGCTACAATAACAAAATTCAATCATTATCTAAGAGTTCATATTTGTTCAACTATGTTTTTCAGTTTAAAAAAATAAAATGACTGATAAATAAAATTAAGATTTCTTTTTCAACGTTTGAGTTTACTAAAATTTTATATTTGTTTTAATAGACATGTTTAGATTTATGTTACTTCTTAATCCCTTTGACTATCTGTCCGAATGATCTAAATCAGATTTTCAATCAGGTTTTTAACTGAAAAGGTGATCCCTGAGCTTCTCTTAGAGAATTTGTGAAAGAGAATTTTAAAAAATCATTAAATGTATACTCTTTAATCTCTAATTAAATCCTAATTACTACAGAATCGAATTCTTTCAGTTCCGAAACGGAATTGTCTATCCATCAGGCCCATTTCAGATGCTTAGATGTAATACGTGTAGGGGTTGATGCATGGTGTAAATTCTAAGCAAGAGTATGGTGCTCAGGATTGTTGGACTCTTTTCTGTGGAATAACCCAAATGAAGAATATCTGAAGATCATCCTTTATGATGCAATACATTTGTTGTTTTTTATATTGATGTATCCCCACAATTATTTGAATTTTTTTGTAAAAAGCTAATACTATTTTTTTTTTTAATTATTCGTCGTAAACTGATTTCGTTTTCTTTTAGTTATAATAACTTATTTCAATTCAACTATCTATATGACGTTCCCTGCTTTAGTACTGAAGAGGACCTGTACGGACAAAGCACTCACTGGAACGACCTCTATTTTAAGCGAAATGCCCAGAAAGTGACCCATCTCTTGAATCCGGGGCAATTCCAGGCACAAGGGGCTGATAATTACCAGCCGACTAATACATTCGGAAATTGAGGTGTACCACCTGTCTACCAGAAGCAGAGGCAAAGAGAATTATTGTCCACACAGAAACAGCAATTCCGTCCGGCCTCAATCGCCAGGATCTTTTTTTGATGAGATACTACTCGACACACATGGTAAACACTTGGGTCAGTAAACGGATATTGTTACAATCAGTTTGTTAATAATATTTTTAACTTCATTCTTGTCAATAAAAGCATAGCTTAATCTAAATATGACGAAAAAGCATTTTTAGGTAAATCGTCACTTATTCAAACAACAAAACTAATAACAAGTAAAAAAAATTGATATAAATAAAACAAATTCTGTGGGAAAACAGTAACAAAGCAATGAATAGTAACAATCTCGTTGGAAAACGATGAAACCTGAATACTTGACGATGAAAAAGCAGAAAAAAACAAGAATAAAGACAAAGATCACTGGGTCATCCAGGGGTAGTGACTATACACATCGATAGGAGATTAACTTTATAACATAATCAAATGAATAATCTTTGAAAATATATAATATAGAAATAATATAAATAACTAATACTTTATAAGTCTGACAATAAATGAATGAAAATTGTAATTTTTTTTAAAGGAAATGTAATGCTTTTCTTTAATAACATACAAATCTCATGTAAATTGGTTTATAGAAACAGCTAAAAAATAAATCTTAATTGCAATTTACTTGAGTGTAGTACTTTTAACAACTGTAAAGACAGGCCTTGTATAATTAGCAGAATGGAAAGATAAATGTTTTGTTTTAGAAACTTCAAAATTATATTAATACTGATTTATAATATCATTCAAAAGATGATTCATTAAAAAGATTCAAAATGAACTGATTACCTGAAAAGTGACAATGTCTCCGTCAGTTGCATCCGTTTCGATTGGTAAGATCTGCAGAAAACACGGTGGAGCTGCCATTTTGTAAAAAGATCTGAAAGAAAAAGAAAACGTTTTGATCGAATAACCTGATTAGCATTTACAAGGAAACGAATCTAATAGATACCTCAGAGGAAAAAATGCGTGTAATGAAGCCTTTCAGTCTTTATTTTGATCTTTTATGGGAATGAATTGGAATTCATAAAATAATAGTAATAATAAAATGAATTAATGTCATGATGGTAAAGTTTCACTGCCAGAAAATTAAACGTTGTTAAATTGATGTGAAATGATGCAATTGATTAAACTCAATTTTCGCTCTGTATGTTTTTGTTAAAATTAGACCTTGAATGAAATAATTAAAGTAGCAGTAACTAAATGTTAACGAATGTCAGGAAGCTACGGATGTGTCTGTCTACTGTTTTGCCAAAACAATACGATATTTTCAGCGATTTTTTTTTTTTTTTGATAGCATAACAAGAATCTCGTTGAGTTTGTTGAAATTTTTTGTTAATGTTACTTTTTAATAAATTTATTATAGTTAATTACTGCAAGATTTATAAATTCATATTGAAAAACGAACATTTACTTTCTAACTTCTTTGTTATATCAGCTTATGTGTTTTTTAGTTATGTGGAACTCATGGCAAAGTTTTTCGTAAAGAACAGAGGTGAGGAATCGAGCATTTTTGAAGGAATAGGAAGTTAGTTTAAATTTTCGATTCCCGATTCTTTTATAAAAATAATTTTAATTTTTTAAACATTGATGACAGGAATCGATTTATTAGTGTACCCAGTAAGTATTCAGAGACTTTTCTCAGCTCTGAGGCTTATAAAAAGCTATCTTGGATCCAAAATGAAATACGATCTTACTCGAGATATTCTATTATCAAACAAGTAATATATAAAAAAAAATTTTAAGTCAATTCCTACTTTTTTCCACTATATTGCATAAAGTCCTTTATGAATAATTTTCATTCATTTTTTTAAGTTTATCTGGCGCCATCTATTGGTAGATACATGCAACTTAAATCTAAAAAAAACTCAAATTAATGAATTAAATTTAATTACTGAATTAATATTTGAAAAAACTGCATTAACATCCAGTGTCATCCACTACAAGTTCGAAAAAAAATGTATTTGAGCTTGAGTGGATTAATAAAAAGTATTTTATGAACGATTGAAAATTTGAACAAGATATATATAGGGAGAGTGTGAGCTAATAGAAGGAATTACAAATAGAGTATCTTTGTGATTAAAATATAGAATTTTCTTTTATTTGTCTTCAGCTATTCTATAATATTTTTTATACTTGTTAATTTGGTACTGTTATTCTTATGGGACACATGTATTTTTTTATAAGCAAATTTAGTGTACAAGATTTTAAATGCATGTAAATACCTTTAAAGTTGGAAAAAAAATACTTTTATACAAAAACTGTTTTTTTAGATATATAAGCTTCAATAAAAATAATTGAATTTGTTTTACAAATTCTTCTAAATCCATTAGTAAAAATCATCACCATCATTGGCGCAACAGCCTCATTGTGGACTAAAGCCGTCTGCCTACTGGCAGATTAGGCGGCATTTTTCTTTTTGACGGGGTAGCGTTGTTAGCCCTACGTCTAACGCTCCACAACCATATTAGACCAGGACTACGGTTTAAAGCGGATTCCGAACCACTACAAACATCCACGACACCGCCAGCACTCGAACCCCAAACCTGTGGCCTCTAGCGCCAGAGCACTAAGTAAAAATCATAATGCATAAAATTACAAAAAAGAGGCAGGAGACGGGAATCGGTATAAAAAAATCCGATTCGGGAGTGGCGGGGCAGTTAAAATATCCGACTAATTTTTTAACTGACCCACCCCCTACCCCCACTCCTGGTAAATAGTCCCTTAAAATCAAAATCTGAATATTTCAAGTTTTATCCAATATTTTTTAATGGCGTTTAGTACACTGTTGATAATGCTTTTATTTTTAAACCACATCACCTGATTTACAACCTCTCACTATTTTTAAAAAGTTAATTTGATATTTTGTGATAAAACAGTCGAACAGCATGCACGCATCTCGAAATGCAAATGAGTCAACAACGTCCCGAGTGTTCTGATAGACGCGGAAGTTCTCCTGATAACTGTTTACTAAATTGAGTGCGTTATTTATCGCCTCCCGATCGCTTCGCCCGTGAGGCAGTGCCAAAGCGAACAAGTGAATGGCGGTGCAAGGCTCGGCGGCCTTGAGAACCGCGACAAGAGCTTCTCTGTGGGGAGCCCATGTGACTCGCTGGCAGGAGTCCTACACTGACTCAGGACTGAGGATTCTTGCCATCACCTGGACCCGAAAGAGTTGAATTCTATTGTCGCGAAGGGCTAATGATCTGTGGGCATCTTCTGGCATGGGGAGAGGCTGGATCCGTAACGGTGGCACTGGTAGAAAAGATTAATCACTTTGAATGGCGTTGAAGGGGAAGGTTGTCTGTATTCCAACTTGTTGAAATTTCATGCAAATCAAACACCGGTTTTATGAAGAGAAATTTACAGTAATATGACTTTTTTTTTATTATTAATTATCATGGCAGAGTTGACTGTGTGTTATTTGCATTCACTAAATCAAGGGCGGTCAACCCAAATGATCTTGCGGGCCACTTTGGAAAGGCATTCTAACTCCGCGGACAGCATATAAAATTATTCATCCCCCTATTAGATTGAGATCCACTATAGACAATTTTTTGGAGTGAAAAAATGAAGCATAATGACCTATTATTATTGTGTTTACTATTATTCTCACACGTAAACGTATATACTGTAATAAACACTAAATGCACATTGTAAAGGAAATATATAACACTAAAAAAGAAATCATTAAAAAATATATAAATAAAGAACCTGTTATATTACATGTTCCAAGAAACGCGCGCATCCTGAATTCGCAGAATATGATTTAATTATTCTGAGAACTCATAACTGTAAACTCATCCATAAAACAGGCGATATCTGCCATATATTCGCAATATAATTTTAAAATCAAAGTTAATTTTTTCTCATCATTTCGACAGTTAATTTTTGAATACATGGATGCATACATAATGAATTTTTTAATACATTGGTTTTCACTACTTTGGCCATTATAAAATAATTGTATTTTGTAAAAGTGTGATACATCTCACGGGCCGGAAAAATTGTCAAGCCGGGCCGCGGGTTGGCCCCCCCTGCTTTAGAGTATCAATTCGATTCATAAAGTATAAAAAAAATGACAATGAATTTATTAGATGAGTTGCAGCTGTTTGTTTTTTATAAAAAGCAAAAGTAGTGTATTGTATTCGATTATGTAATTGTAATCATTTTAAGTGTTTTTTTTAATTATTGAAATGAAGATATAAATTTGCTACGATTTTTTTTAATTAAAAAGCTACTAAAATTCTTGGTATTTTTAATATCAAGTAAACATTTGAAACTCTAGAAACTCATTTAATTTTAAAAGCCACGGTGTTCTAAGTATTTCAAAAGTATTTAAAATGTGAAAAGTGAAAATTATCAAAATATTAAAATAATAATAATAATGCGGAAATATATTTTATTTAGTTTTATTTCGATTCTACATATTTAATTGATTAAACTTTTTTTAATTAAAAATTAACTATAACAGATCATCATCATCATCAGACGTCATCATCAAAACCCCTTTTAGTTTATCCTTGTCGCTATATACTAGATTTAAAGCGTGAGTAAAGAAACGTAACAGCGAATATTTAATCATTTTCGTAAAGATATCGTGGTAATAGTGTCGCTTGGAAATGAAGCTGTTAGATGACTAGGAGTTCTATGTGGCTTAAACAGAGCAGCCACACACTTTCTTGATGTTGGAGAAGCGTTGGTCAATGCCCATTGAAATTTTATGCCACACATTTTATATCTAGTAATATATAATTAATAAAAAATAAAAGAGTAATGAAATGAAAGTAAAGTAATGAAATGAAAAGAAACTACAGCATTAGAAGGAGTCCAATCATCCGGTGGGTCTTGCAGTAATGGCACTTCAGATGAAGGAATGAGGGGGAAAAACAACGGATTACATGTTAAGAACAATACGCGGTCTTTTTCTATTTTTAAACAAAAAAAATATCATACCTAGGAAGAGAATTAAAATTCGAATGGCAAGTGTGAAGAAGGTTATAGAAGAAAATTTTAGAAATTATAAGTATAAATTGGCGAATGTTTGGAAAGTGAAGCGATTGCCTAATATCCTGATTCATGAAGTACCAAGGATCATCATCCGAGGATTTTGCTTTCAAGTCTTTGGATGATTTCCAAGTTACTTTTTGCTGCGTGGCCCCAAACTGGACTTGCATAAATAACCATGGGATGCATGTAATATATGTAAATATGCATTTTATTATGTAGCGAAAGGTTAGAATTTCTACAAATTAGAGGATAGAAGATGCTGATAGCTTTATTAAATTTATTTCGGAGGTTTTTAATATGCACAGAGTAGGTCAGATTTTTAACAAAAGTGATGTCAAGATATTTAACTTGTTTGGACCAAGAGATAGCTGTGTTAGTAAATTTCCTTTTGAGAGTAAAGAGAATAGCCTCAGTTTTGTCAATATTGTGTTTAATTTTTCAGCGGGTTAACCAGGTCTGAAGGGAGTTGATATAATTTTGAAGAATAAAAGTTATAATTAATCGGTTAGATGGCTAGGATCAATAAAAAAATTGAACGAGAAATTTTACGGATAAAAAATATGACATTTTTCTCGATAGATGAATATGCAATGAAGAAAAATGGTATTTAAGGTATTATTAATGTAATTTTTTGGTGGCATTTAAGAAATTAAATCTAATATTTAATAATAATTATATTATTTAAAAAGGGTTGAATAAAAATAATATAATAGTTGTTCGTGGAAGTTTGAACATTTCTCATACTTTTGTCTATCAATGTGTCAGGAAATACACGTCCATTTACAATGAACGAAAACGCAACAAGACCTCACTGATATGGAGCGTCAAATGATGATGTTTCCGAGGAATTAGTTCAAAAATTTGTAGAAACAGGAGAAAGCTTTTATTTCACCTAACAAAATAAAGGTCATGTTAAAGTAAAGTATAACTATTTATGAATGCTCAATGGGTAGGTAAAAAAGAAAAAAGTATAGAAAGTATAGAAAAGGTATATAAAAGTCAAAACTTTATATATTTATTATTTTATAAACAACTAGCAGACCCCGGCATACGTTGTCCTGGGGAAAAAAAAAGAAAACATGTTCCAATATAGGTGCATACTCATTTTCATGGATATTGTTTGAATGGTCTATAAGATGAAATGCTGCAGCACTCTCTGGTGGCAAGTCACACTAAAGTGGATAGCTCGAACCTATTTTTCATACTCGAATGCATATTATTACCCATTTTCATGGCGATTGGTAAACTGTATTCACTATATAGAAGTAGATAAACTGCGCCACCTCTGGTGGCGACTTACAACAAAGGGGCTAGCATGAAAACATTCTCCATGTTTTGCCAAACACACTCACAAAATTTCATCCAAATCGATCCAGCCGCATAGGAGGAGTTCAGTGACAAACACAAGTACAGAAGAATTATATATATAAGGATTTTTGCATTGTACTTATTGGATTCATAAAATTTTTTTAAAAAAGAGGACGTTAAAACTAAAAAGTATTGTTCAAAAGATAAAAGTTTAATTTCTTAAAAAAATTATATGATTATATAAAATATAAATTAAAATTCAATCTTCTTTTTCCTTTTGCCAGCTCATCGATGACATCGTTTATGGCAACATCACTGCTTCGATGTATATGTAATAAAACTAAACCAGGAAAAAACTTCGGATGAATCAACACATTCAGGCGTGATAATGAAATTGAACTCGGAGGAGAAAAACACTGAATCATTGAAGTACTAAATATTTAACAACTAACAATTGGGCCCAAGTGGGAAGAGGCCATCAGTTTGAACAAGTGTCCACATTTATAGGCTTAGAGGGGTGGGAGGTGCATCTGAATCGCATGTTATCTCACCTAGGGACTATCAATGGCCAGCCGAAAAATTATCTTGAAAAATAGGCGTAACATTTTATCCACTCATAGGGAAAGATAAGACCTGATTTAAAATTTTCTTCAATGTGGAATTTTTATTTATAAAGTCATAAAAATTGAGTGGCCTAATGGCCAAGTGGCTAGCGCTCTGGTCTTTGGTATCACAGGTTTCAGGTTCGAATCCTGACGGCAACCTGCATGTTTGTGTGTGATTCGGAATAAACTTTAAACTGGATTTCGGTCTGTTTAGAATAAAGTGTGCACAAAATGATCGTAGAACGATAAACCAAACCATAAAAATTGATTTTGGTACTTACTGCGTAATATTTGTCATTGCTTAAACTTCACTTACAGTAATCTTCTTCACATTATTCGTCTAACAAACAGATGTCATGAACACCGATCACCGATTTGATTAAAATTCATACTATGCGCAGGCCAGGATTAGGATGTTATCTGGTCAAAGTAATAGGAGTCTACTCTCAAAACATTTCGAGAGATTTAATTTTAAACGCTTTCATACCATTAAAAGGTTTCTGTTACAAATGGCATCACGTAATGGTTAATAACATGACGAGTTAGAAGCCAAAAGTTGTAAGTTCTATCCACCACGATGGTTTTTAAGAAAAAAAAGTAATTTATTATATAGAAGACTTTGATGGTTATTTTATTGTTGAATTCAATTAAATTTTTAAATAAAATAATAAAAAATACGTGTCAATCCTTCATAATTTTCAATTTATACATCAACTTTCTCATTTGACATTTTAATAATGTTCCTTAACTTATTTTTTCTTGTCATCTTTGTTCGCTGCTTCTGCAATGGCTCATAAGCAAATCATTTTTTTATCATTTTAATTTTTTTCCATCATAAATTGTAATTGATATTTATGTTTACATAAAGTATTCTATCATCATCGGGATCATTAATGCCGCAACAGCTCCATAGCGGGCCAACATCGTCTACCTATTGGCAGATTTCAAAACAGAAGATGCTGTTTTTTACGGGATAGGGTTATCAGACCGACTCACAACGCTCAATAGCCATATTAGACCGGAGACTAAGGTTTAAAATAGATTCCGAAACACTACACACATCTATGGCACCGTCGCGACTCGAACTCGAAACCTGCGACACCGAGCGGCAGAGCGCTAGTCACTCGGCCATCAGGTCCAAAGTATTCTATCGCTATTCGAAATAAATTTTTTCTGTTTTTTTAGAATGCGATTCTTTTATTCCGGTTACTATAGTTATGATATTTTTCTAGAAATACTTCCGTATGAAAAAACAAAATTTGTTAATATTAGCAATATATACATGAATGAAAAGAAAAATTAAAGTATGCCTCTAGAAGAAAATATTTATTAATTTACTTTTTTTAGCATTTTATTTGCTGTATTCCTTTTAATGAGTCGTAATCTAAAAAATTAAAATTAAAAAATAAATAAAAAAAATTTTTTTTTTAATTAATCGTCTGGGCCGATATACAAGTGATCTAGTAAATTTAGAATAAGAACAAAAAGCATATTGTCAATCTTATATAAGCAAAGAAAAATAAATTATATTCAGAGAATAAAGTTTGTTCATCAGATATCGTTTTAATACTGAAAAAATAAAATATTAAATAAAAAAAAAACTATATAATTCTAAACGAATTTACAAAAATACACATGAAAAAAAATTTAATAAAAAAAGTATTTGTGAGAAATTTAAATAAATCAATAAGAATAGCTCGAGAAAGAAATTTAAAAAAAAATGACCAATAAGAAACGTTGAAAGGGGTCCAGGACATCGCTGACCCACTCTCCCCAAAATAATACCCCTATATTTTATTTCTAATAAATAAGAAAAGAAATCTAGGGGAGTGAAGAACTCGCGATCTTCGCAATCGTACAGCCTGCAACTTTAAACCACCAAGCAATGAAGTCGCACGAGCACTTAATGATATAACAACTCGATTTTCTTGAAACTTATTGACAAGTGGGTCCTGCTGCTTTGGCCAGTTAGCCATCTTAGTCATGACCTACTTAGAGTATAAATTTCAATCAAATCAGATGCAGACAATTTGTGACTTCTTCTTGTAAGAGGTGACATCCGAATTACGAACATCGACACATTTAAACGACACTATCTCCACGGAGATCACTCAACAGTGAACTGTTCTATTGTTCGAATATTAACGATGCTCAATTATTCTCAATTAAAACGATTATACTCAACCAACGGATCATAAGTACACATAAAGAATCGTTGTTTTCGTCAAATGAATATGAAATGTAATAAATGAATGAATTTGTAATCGTGCGGTTCTGTATTTACTTGTACAGCTCTCTAGTATATGCAGGGTGATTATATTTAAAGTCCCTCTTTCAAAATGCTGTAAAAATAAAGAAACACACGTCACAATGAGTTCACTTTTGAACTGAAGCTACTTGAAGAAGGGAGAAACGGTACGGCATCAAGGAAAAAGTTCCAAAGTGTATGAATAGATGGCGCTGTGAGCGGCCCAAAGAAAGTGAATGCGGCCGCCCGTGATTGAATAGAAAAGACAACGCATTTGGCAAGAGTTGCACGTTCAACCGACTGTAATGTTTAATGCACTTGATTGCTTCGGTTTTTCGACGGAAAAGAGGATTTGCAAGTCATTCAACAGTTGTGACACTGTGAGTGGAAAGCCCCTCCACCACGGCAAGGTTATATCAAATTTAATGGGAAGAATCGGTGGAATTTTTTTTGGGATGTCATACCGTTTCCCACTTCTTCAAGTATCTTCAGTTCAAATTTGAACTCATTGAGACGAGTGGTTCTTTTTTTTTTTACATCATTTTGAAAGTGGGACTTTAAGTATAATCACCCTGTATATTATA
This sequence comes from Caerostris darwini, assembly GCA_021605075.1. Lineage (NCBI taxonomy): Eukaryota > Metazoa > Arthropoda > Arachnida > Araneae > Araneidae > Caerostris > Caerostris darwini. Next base: position 665,921 of record BPLQ01014465.1, on the reverse strand, counting down.
CCCCAATCAAAATGAAAACTCACTAAAAAATCATTTTGTTTCTTTTAAATTGCATTTTTAAATTTATTTTATTTATTGAATATTATTATTTTATATTAAAAATATATGATCGTTTTTTCTATCCTTCTTAAACTTTCGAAATAATAAATATTTATAACTTTTATATAAGATATGACAGCGATTAACTTTTATGTAGGAAGTCAATCTAAATTACAAATAAACTGACCATTTCTACTTCTTTACTTCACCCAATAACTGATTATTCAATCGTAAAATGCAGTATTTTTGCTGTTGGGTATTAAAATCCAACAGGCCTGTCATAAGAGGAATAGCAGTTAATGCTTGAAAATCCATAAAAGGATCCGATTACAGCAACCTTTAACAATGATAACTGTTATTGCTTTATTTATTTCCTATCAGACGAAATGACACTAACGCGTAGTGGATCTACAACCCAAATGGCAGTATGGCAGCCAAATGGCAACCCAAATGGCTCATTTCTGTCTAGAATAACTGTAAGTATGTCGCTCACTTTTTAAAATTTTTTTTTATTTATTTATTTTTATTCTTGTTGATTTTAGTTTCAAGTACATTTTTGTCGTAGCATGGTTGGAAGGAAACTCCTCACACTAAACTATATTTTAATTTTAGTAACAATTCATTTTATAATTTTTTTTATCGTGGTATAAATACTAATAAATATATATTCGTAACAAATACGAAAATAATATAAATAAATCTAAATATAAAAACATAACTATAAACTGTATCGAGCACATGATAGAAAATAATTAGAATTTATCGACAAATAAATCAACCCTAATAGTCGGAAAGCTTTACAAAATGTTTTTTTTTTTTTTAATGCTGCAGGCAAATACTTGGATTGTTATCTTTTATGCCATAAGCCAAGGGCTGCAGCGACACTACTCACATAGCACTACGCAGGGGGCGCATGCAGCTTGAAGATAAACTAAGGACACGGAGTGACAATGCTCCCGCAACCTACGGTTTAACGTGCGTTCCGAACAAACATCCATGGAACCGCCGGGATTCGAACCTGAATCATGTGGTACGGAGCGCCAGAGCGCTAGTCACTTGGCCTATTCAGGCCTATATTAATGAAATATATTAAATGAAATTCAAGAATATATTAAATGAAAACGATGTCATAAAAGAAAACTATATATTTCATAAGAACAAACCATGAGTGTTAGTAAAAAATATTTAAAATAAATAGCATCATTATGTAAAAGAGTCTACTAATTTATAAAATATTTGTAGGATTTTTAACGAGATAAATAATTAAAAAATATTTCTTAAAAATTAAAATGAGTCTGTAGAAAGCAAATTACTTATGAATTAATTTCAAATCATAAATCTTAAAAATTGTTACCAAATAATAATTCTACGATAATTTTAAGTAATACTTGAACTATCAAATTTAAATTGCAAATTATCTTGTTAGAATGATAAAAATGTTAAATAATTAAACTTTTATTCAATTCCTCTCCAAAAAGTTTAAAAAATCATTTGGCCAAATTTATATATGTTTTTATTTAAAAATTTAATTCTTAATAATTAATAATTAATAATTAATTTAATAATTAAAGTTTTCGCTTTTCAAAATGTATATGTTTTTCAATTGTTCACGATATGCAATAGTTGAATCCATCCAAGATTGTTGAAAACAAGGGAAACCCATCCAAAGGTAAGACGTTGATCCATCATAAGTAATTGATTTTAAAGGTTTTATTCACTTATCCAGGCGGATAGACGTGCTATAAAGGAGCTAGCCTCTTGTGCAGGAGCGAATTCTTTTAAGATTTTTTTCGAGCGAAACTTTAGAATAATGCATACAAGCATCATTATTATAAACAATTAAAAAAAAAGATTACAGTAGTTATTTACAATAATTAGAACAACTTTTGTGCAATCATGGTAAACTACAATGTCTAGTTGAAAGCATCACGTAGGACTTAAACTTATTAAACAAGGCGTTTAAATATAATCTTGGACGTGATAGTGCATGATCATAAACACCTCGTTGAAATTTAAATGCTGAGTAAAAAAAAAGGTGGGTGATTAAAATAAATAGATGAGTTCGTAAAAACTCTTTAGACTTAATTTTATCCAAATAAAACTGAGTGGAAGATGGGAAAAGATTTTTCTGAATACTCTCACATAGGTAACAAACGGAGAGTGGCTAAGTATTAGATAGGTAAGTACCGTTTAATATAATACAAAAACCAGATTTGACCAATCTGTGGCAAACGTATTTTTCAAAGGACACAAAATTCGAGTAAAATATCAAAGATAAATATGCATTATCAACTGATATTTTAAAGACAAACAGTTCACAAACAGCGAAAATGTTGTTGTTTCTTATCCCACTCGGTAGACAGCAACATCTTGACCAAATCCAAGGACTCGTGTGATCTCATGGCAGAAGGGAAAGGGAGGGCAGCTTCTGATGTGATGGAGCACCTGTAGATAGAAGTCTGACTTGGCTCAGTGACGCTAAAGAAGGAGGGTAGTGCCTTCCGGAAGGACTTTTTAGGGAAACTACCCCACATTTGTGCATTGTTTCGGAGAAAACCCGGAAAACTCCCACTAGGTAGTCCAACTCACGAGACAAGATGCTGAACATCACAAACGTTATCGAGGCTCCTCGTTTTTTAAAATGTCTACAGCAAAGCTGACAGTAGATTGAACCTCCGCCCTAATGCACACCAGCGTCTTGCTTTGCCACTGAGCCACGAGTCAGGCTTTCAAATAATGGTATTTATTATACAATGAATTGAATAATTTTAAATTAAAGTAGTCTAAAACACGTCTTTGTCCATAATTTTAGGTAGAATGAGATGTTTGTTTTGTTATTATTTATCAAAACAATTTTGAGCTAAGGCATTTTTTTTTCTCTTTCGAAAGCGCATTAAAAATATTTTCTTATCCAGAGGGAGTAAACAAAAAATATATCGCGATTTTTCTCATCATATAAGTTTGATATCGTAAGATACCTGTCACTTTTTACAGCTGCATATATTTCTACTGTAAGTTTGTACGAACATTCAGCGTTAGCAGAGCTACATTTCAGTGTATATTTATATAGTATATATAGTCACTTCAGTATATATATATATATATATATACTTAGAGAGAGAGAGATAGAAAGAGAAATATACAGAGAGATGTATCTGTAGTTACTTAAAAAATGCAAGGTTTGTCAGCCCTCTACTCCCAACGCTCTACGATCCCATTAGACCGGGACCTACGGTTTAAAGCAGATTCAATTAATTAAATAGTAATTGTAAATGCTGATTACATATTGTTGATAAACTTTTAAAAGTACTTATAGAAATATGATTTTAAATCTTTTGGTATTAACCCTGATTATTTTACAGTTTTTATATACTATCACTAACAAATTTAAAAGTTTAGATAATCTTTTTAAAAATTTCCACATCCAAGAAAAATATACATTAAAAATTCAGCAGCTGTTTTCATGTATGAAGAAAGTAATTAAGCAATTTCATATGAGAAATATATAGGCTTATCTTTTTTGTCTTTTAGTTTTTCAATATTTACACATATATATCTATGGTTGCGTTCTTTTCGGAAATGCATGAGTTAATCATATTTAACGCCATATCCGTGTGAAAAAAAAAATACTGTTATGATGTTAAAAACAAATACAAAAAAAATAATTTCTTCAATTTAGTTGGGAATAAAAGAAAATATATTGTTCCACCTGAACACACACACACACAAAAAAAAAAAAATTGGGGCCTGAATCGCCGAGTGGCTAGCGCTCTGCCGCTCGGTGCCACAGATTTCGGGTTCGTGTCCCGACGGTACCATGGATGCTTGTAGTGGTTCGGAATCCACTTTAAGCCGTAGGTACCGGTCTACAGACACCTTCTGGGTAATGCTAAGTGAATAACATCGGTGCAACGCTTGCCTTAAGGCATCAAATACAACTGCCTAAGTATTTGGCAGCTGCATTAGTACAGAAAAAAAATGGAATCATGATTTATAACATGGAATTGTTAACTCGTTGAAATTATATGAAATAACGCAAAAATTTTATAACAAAGTAAACACTGTTTTCTTCCTGTGAAGCATTTAAAAGCTTTCTTTTTTTACCCCTTCTTCTTCTTTTCGTAGACAGAAGTGCGGCGCGAGATCGTTTAAAATAACCCGACTCTGTGACATGTCAAAACAACAGCAAAAAAGCATGCGGTTCAAACATTCTTCGCAAAGTGTTGGAAAGGTAAAATCAACACTTGGAGTGAAATGAACAAAACCTTTCTCGAAATATAAATATTTTTCTCAAAATGTGAAATATGTTATATGATGAAACAAATTAATATTTATGCATACACATTTTGCATAAAGCTTTTAATTTCTATTGAAATTCTACTTCGAAACAACTGTAGTTTATGTAAGTATATTTTAAAACTCTTTCTATTTAATTATAATTTTCAAAGAATATAACTAGATGATTTACTAATATTTATTAATTAAAACACAATAATTTAACTAAATAACGAAATGAATTGAGAAAGAAAATATATATTATAATATTATTGGAAGTGCTATTTTTTACTATTTTTTTAAATTATCACAAAATAAATTTGTTTTACTTACAAAATATATCCATTTGATTTATAATTACAAATTTTTTTTTAATCGTACTGAACATTGTGTAATTTTGACTCAATTCTGCTCTTTTCTAAATTTAATAAGGGAACATATATTTATTTGGTAAATGTACAGCTGCTAAATATTTAAGCTGAAATGAATAAGTAAATGAAAAGAATCTAAGTTTAGTTAGTCACTCTGTGGTCATTTTTTTTTTTGCACACTTTGGGCTAATTAGACCGGGACATACATTTTAACGTGGATTCCGAATCACTCACAAACATGCATGCCACGCTAGGATTCGAACCTGAAGTGCAAAAGGCTAGAGCGCTAGCCAATAATCCATTCTAAGAGTAAGAGTAAGAGTACTGTAGAATTAGAGTAAGAGTACTGTAGATTCTAAGAGTACTGTCGAATGATAAATAAATATAAAATGCAATATGACATATTTTTAAAATCTGTAAATGTTCACATAATGTTTACATTTGATCAGGTTTTTTTTCTTGTACATTGTTATTAATTTAACATAATTAGTTAATTACGTTATAATTTAGCATTATTGCCAACATTGAAGACGGTACAGTATGGAATGCAGTGATAAATATATAGCCTGAATTCCGGCACATTTTTGGAAATTTTAAATAAAAATTTAATAATAATAATAGAAAAATATGTAAAAAAATACTGTTTACAAAAATTAGTTAATACATTTAGTAATAGTAGGCATCTCCGCAAATGATGTAAATTTGTGTTATCCGTCTTCAAAATATTAAGATATTTTTTTTTTGTAAGACAATGGTTTGGTTTGTCGCTCTACGGTCATCTTGTGCTAAAGAGGGCTAAACAGACCTGACCTACAGTTTAAAGTGGATTCCAAATCACTCACAAACATCCATGCCCCCGCCAGGATTCGAACTGGAGCCTGTGACACCAAAGGATATTTTTTTTTTTAAGTACATAAAAATACGTAAAAGTACGTAAAAACGTAAAAACATATCATGCATCTAATTACTGTAACATAATTTCAGCATGGTTAGCCTTTATAAATAAAAGATGGAACAAAAAATGTTTTTGCCTTTTCTTTTTTTCACGTAATTTTTAGATTCAATTGTGTAAATTTCCTTGTTTCCTTTTTCCAGTACATTTTGGTTTTCTACATTTGTAATAAGGATTAGGTAAAGTTTCCGCACAAATAGTATCAGTTATATGTTGTTGTTTTTTTTTGACAGTTTTTTTATTATAGCTTTTTAAATTATCTACTTTTTATGGAGTTCCATAAATTTATTTTTAACCTTATCGATATAAACTAATATACCTTTAATAATACGCCTTTATAAACTAAACCACTTAAAGTAGCCTGCCCACAAATAACTTAACCTGATTTTCATTAGAAATTAGAATGAAAATCATTTAAGTAAATTCACGTTCAAAACAAAATAAAAAAAACTGTAAAGAAATAAATTGGGGGAAAACAGTTTTTTTAAATAATTCTTGAAAGTTTTATGAAAAATATTTTTAAATTAATAAAATGAATGTTTAATTACTTACAGCGAAAGGACATTTGATCAGTATGTTTCTACACATTTTTTTTAATGATTAATAAGTTAATCGAAATCTGTAATTATTAATAATTATTAAATTATTACTAATAATTATTAAATCTATAATTATTTATAATTAATTATTTATAATTATTAAATCGAGCCTCTATAAATCATACAAAAAAATGATGAATACAATGTATGATTACATAAAGACCATTAAAGAACATAAAAATAAATATTCGATAAATAGATTGTAAAAAACAAAATAATAATAATAAAAATATTGCAGCATAAATAGACAGTCATACAAAATGCATCTTGCTTTGCTTTAGATTTAAAAGAATAAATCATTCGGATTTCTTACAGATAGAGTAAAATGACAAGCACAAAACTTACATTTCTTTCTTTTTTTTATTTTGTTTATCCTAAAATAATCCTCGAAATGGAGAGATATTCCTTTGGCACAGAAATGACACCGGAGTGAAATTTGAATATGTCATGATAGCACAAACTCTCGTGTAAGTATAGAGCGTTCTTTGTGGGTGGAAGGGAGGGATTTCGGCGAAAATCGTTCTCGGAAGCGGAGGAGCAAACGATCCTTGAGAAGTCAACCCCCTGGTGCGCCTTCCTGCTCCGGAAGAGAGACATCCCCGCACCTAGGGTTGCTGGAACGGCAGATAAAAGTTTTTGGCGCCAAGTTAGGCGACAGAAGTTCAACTCTCTCTCTAAAAATTATTTTCTGCTTTACTACAGAGAATGAGGGTTATTTGTTTGTTTTTTTAAGTACGGCTTTCTTTGGTTTTTCTTGGCATGAAACGTGTGATGTGACACCTTCGTTTTACTCACTCCACCACTAGCCCACTGACATTTTTATACTCGGCTCGCATAAAAATGTCAGTAGGCCAGTGGAGTGTAAAGAAACGCCACACGGAAAGATAATCCAACATGTTGTTTATTTAACTTTCCAATATAATCTTTTTTTAATTATAAGATATTAAATGGTTTTTATAAAAATATTATAAATTTACCGTTCCTTCTCACTTTTTCGATATTTAGGCATATGTTGTTGTTCTAATGCAGCTGTAATACGCAGGCAGTGAATCTTTATGCCATAAGCAAGGGCTGCACCGCTGTTACTCACTGAGCCCTACCCAGGGGGCATGTGTAGCTTGAAGATAGGCTACGGACGTGAGTCACACTACCCCCACGACGCTCTACGATTATATTACACCGGGACCTACGGTTTAAAGTGCATCCATGGTATTTCCGGGACTCGAATCCGAAGCCTGTGGAATCGAGCACTAGCCACTCGTCCATTAGGCCCCTAAATAAAATTAAAGGGATCACGATGTAGCCAAAATATGTGTTTTAAAACACGGTTGGAGTTTAACATTGGTGACATGTAACATCATCATCAATGGCGCAAAAGCCACATGGAGGGCCAAGGCCGTCTACCTGCTTGCAGATTTCTAGACAGGAGATGATTCTTTTTATGGGGTAGGATTGTCAGCCCTACGCCAAACGCTCAAAGGTCAAATTAGGCCGGGACTTACAGTTTAAAATGGATTCCGAACCACTACAAACATCCCCGGCACTGCCGGGACTCAAACCCGAAACCTGTGGCACCGAGCGCCAGTCACTCGGCCCTCAGGAGCCAAGCATATGTTTACGGTCGTAGTTTTCTTCGATTTATATACATTTTTATGCGTAAAATTGTTCTGTCATTTCATTTATCGTTATAAATAATTTTATTGAAATCTAACAATCTCCTACATAAAAAATTTATAAAGAACTTTTATTTGCTACTTAAAAAAATTTTTTAAAAACCAAAACAAATAAGCACTGACAAATTTTTGAATATTTATTTTTAAAATTAGTCTGATATTATTTTCTTAATTGCTATGAATGGGTCAGCTTTAAACCGTATGTCCCAGTCTAATATGATCGTAACCATTGGCTATAGGTCTGACAATCCTACTCTGTAAAATGATAGCATCTCCTGTGTAAAAATTTTCCAGCAGGTAGACGGCCTTGGCCCACCACAGGCTGTTGCGCCACTGATGATGATGATGATGATATGAAAGATTCGGAGAAATTCGGAAAAAAAAAAAAAAAAAAATTGAATCTACTCGGTTAAATGAAAATAGTTTTTATATTTAGTTTGTTTAACATGACAGCGGAGTTTGCAATCACTGTTGTAGAAGAAAAGCAGATATTTTTTAAAAGAATAAAATAATAATATTGATTCAAATTTAAAATTATATGTCATGCTTTTAATTAGTAATCAAAAATAAAAAAAGTACTATTGCTTTAGGATATTTCATTAAATTTTATAATAAATAGGAATTTACAATATTATGGAATTGTAAATTACAAATCATATTTTTTAGAATTTCATACATATTTTTTATGATTTCTGTTAACTATTATTTGTTTATAGCGAGTATATTGGAAAACAAAATGAATATTCTGCAAATGTTCTATTTGTAATTAACAATGTTTCCTTGAAACTGTATAAAGAAATTTTCATCAACAAATTAAAATAATATAACTAACCTTAGTCTTCTAAATTCGCAGCTGTTCTTTTTAAGCAATTTTGTAAATTCCCTTTTTTCCTAAAATCCTTGCAATAAATTATATTTGTTCTATTATACATTGAGGAAATAAAACAGATTCTATCACCAAACAGGAACTTTTTAAGGAACAAATTGAGTGTGAAATTATTTATCTAAAATTAAAGCAGACGATTTCAAGTCTACTCGGAAAATTGCCAAATAAAAACACTAAGAACAGAAAAACAATTATATATGATTCAATATGCATCTAATTAAAAAATGTAGCAAATATTTTATTTTAATTGAAATACATGATTAATAATATAATATTATCTATTTGTTATAAATTATTTCAATATATTTAAATTATAACTGGATATACTACATTCATAATACTTATCGTGTAATTTTATACGGCTATTTATAATAATAAGAGAAAAAATCGCAATCCATAATTACATTGTATGGCAATTGAATATTTTAAAATTAAAAAGAATTAATTTATGAATGTATATAAGAAGTTATTTTAGCAATTGTTTTTGTCTACAAGACAGTCATTACACTACGTAACAATGATTGCAATATTTTTAGGACACTGAATGATTATATTTCTCGATTATAAGTTTTACTTTTTTTTTAATAAACAACGTATTTGTTTATTCTTTCATTATTGTTTGGTTCTAAAGTTCACAAATTCAAAGTACCACATACACACACACAATTTTTTTTTTTTTTTTTTTGATAATTTTCGTAATAATTTAGTAAAAGTTATATATTTAAAAAAGTAAAGATGTTAATGAAAAAAAATTAGATTTAATAAAAAAAATTAGTAGCATTTTAATTCAATAAAAAAAGAGCCTTAACTAGGATCCAAAATTTTAAAATTTTGATTTTAAATCTATGTTCAATGATAAACTCTCATTTATGTTCAATCAAAAATTGCATATTCATGAACATATAAAAAAGAAATTTATAAACTTATTTAGAATATGTTGATTTATGATACTAGCCATAAATAAAATTATATTTACTTGAAACTTAATATTAGCAAGAACAAATCTTAACAATTTCACTAGCAAAAACATTTAACTAAATTTTAAATATTAAATAATTGTTGAATGAAATTTTAATTCTATAATTGTTATGTGAAAAAATTTAAAATTTAAAATTAATAAAATAAATTAAAATTGCGTTATCTATAATTAAATTAAAAATTCTATAATAAAATTTATTTATTCAAAATTTTCGTAAAAATCAAATTAAGTTTTCGTGTTCTATAATTGTTAAATGTATTGCATTAGATTATTTAAATTGAGAATTACCTTTATTTTTTTTAATCTTAATTCTTTATAAAAAAGGGTTATATAGATGAAAAACTTTTGTATACTACAACTAAAAAATATTGTTATGAAAAAAATTTTGTACACTGCAAACAGAAAAAAAAACCCAAATGAATAAATAATTAAATTTTGATTATGTGTTTTATATAATATAAATTTAAATAGTTATAAATATTTAATCTTTTAAAGAATTAATAAACAAATATTTTTTGATTTTATATATACAATGAAAATAATTTTAAAATAAATGTACTTTTTTTTTTAATATTTGTATTCATATAAAATTTAAAATAAAATAAATGAATTAAAGTAAAAAAAAAAAAAAAATAAAGCTAAAAATTTTAAAAAGTCTTAAATAAAAATCCTTTTTGGAAAAAAAAATAGTAATAGTTATATTAACATTAAAGGAATGAAAAAAAACACGAAAGTTAAAAATATATTTCACACATAGGCACCGACGAGATTCGAACTCGTGATCTCCTGTTTACTAGACAGGCGCTTTAACCAACTAAGCCACGGCGCCACGTAAGAATATGCCGAATAAATATTAAAGTTTCAAAATATGTATGATTGTAATATTTTTAACTATTATTTTTAAAAAATAAAAGGGATAGTTTTACAGTTCTATATATCTTTGAAGAAATTACTTTGAATATTTATGATGATACATGATTTTGACGGCAAATAGATATTAAGCAAATATTTCACACAAATCAACAATAACTAACAAGCAGAATTATTATTACGAAGGATGAAATTTTCAATGAGATGAATAATTATTACCGTTAAAATTAAATTTAATTTAATTCAACTTATCATATTTTTATAATTGTTAAATTTTATAAAGTTTGGGCCAATGTCTTGTATTTTTCAAATACAGCTCAATTCAATGGCAACATTTAAAAGCCGAAACAAGACTCTTGACATCGTGACGCCATTATTGTTACTATAAAACGAACGATCATAGAATTTCTATGAAGATTAAAAATTGAATTACGAATTATTGGAGAGAAGTAAGTATGCAGTTTGATCACTGTTTATTCTTAAAAATGTCAGCATTTGATTTCAAATTACTACATTTATGTTCAATATCAGATGGCATTCTGTTTATCAATAAACACTTGGTAAACAGGGCTGGGCGCATACCTTAGATATGCGTCAATTGAAAGGATTATTGTTTTCAGAGTCATGTAGAGAAATTTAACAATCGCGTGTTAGTTTTATAAAGTTACATTTTGAACAACTTGATTATTTGCGTTATAAATTATTAATTTTTGTTAATACTTCAGAAGCAATGAAATTTTCTTATATGTAAAATAAACAAAAACATAATATCGAAACAGGTTTGTTTACTCTCAGATAGTTTCTTTTTATATTTGTTGACTATATACATAAATCTATTACGTTCAAAATGGATTTATTAATTTAATGTTTTTAAATTTTCAGTAGTTTGGCGGAAAAAATACTACTGCATCTCTGAAGAGGTAAATAATTGAAAAAATGAGTTATCAGATGCAGTCACCAGCTCCGCCGGTTTCGAGGCCAAGTAAGTTTTTCACAAATATTTTGCATTGCAGGTATTTTCTATATGAAATATTGCCTTTTAATTTATACATGACATAATACTATACGTTAATTTATAAACTTTCGTTTGTTATGGAAATTCGATGTTTTATTTTTATTTTGTAAAATACCTCTGATTCTGTGTTAAAAAAAGTGATTTTTTTATGATTATTTTTCTCTAAATATTTTAAACAATCCAGGAGCAAATGGTCAATAATAGCTTTCTTAATCTATGTTTGCTTTTGGTAATGTAAGATACTGTAATCTTCCTTTTGATCTAAACCACATTTTCAGCAAGTTCAGATGTTGCCAAATTATCATGCCACAGATTTCCTACACTGATACAGTGTATGTTCAAAATAAAACTCGCCATACATTGAAACATTGTAATATCTGATCAATGATTTTATCGTTTCTTTGATTTTTGTCATTCAAATCTTTGTTCTCATGACAGAATATTAAAATCACAATGAAGTATAACATTTCTTAAGTAAACAATGGTTCCTATATTAGAAATAAAAATAATGCTGATTGTTTACATTTATTGCTCTAGAGCAGGGGTCTCCAAACTTTCCAGCCTTAAGGCCATATTGTTTACTCCAATAAGTATCAAGGCCCAAAATCGTTTTAATTTTCTGCCATTATCTATAATTTCTAGTGTTTTAATGTGTTTTTTCATCCAAATTATTACAGCAACAATAAACTATTCGCCGTTGCGGGCCGGATTGACGACACTGGCGGGCCGAATTTGGCCCGCTGGCCGTAGTTTGGAGACCCCTGCTCTAGAGAATGAGATTTTAACGAAACCAAAGAATGTTTTCTGGTGGCTGCCTTACTATTCAATTGCAATAATGGTGCTGCATTTGAGGAAGACATTGAAGAGCATAGTATAATTTATCATATTGATGGAAAGTATACAAAATGAGTAGTTGTGTAATGTCAGCCATAAGCATTTTACAGTTAATAATTAATTACTGCATAATTCATGGACACAGAACTATGATACCAAAACATTTAAGAGAAGTCTAGTGGTGTAAAACTGGTCTAGTAAATATCAACACCGTTCATCTATATTAAATCTAAATATAGATGAAGAGTTCATGTGAGGCTGTTTACATACAATACAGAGATATTTTCAGCAGAATTACTTTTGACCTTAGTCTCTTAATTAACTTCTAAGATTTTATTTCTGTATTTTTATTTTGTTCGATATTTATCTTTTCTTATTATTGAAATATGTTAATTTGTTTTCTTATTAGTATTATTTTTGTGTTATACTTATTTATCATTATTCTTAATTGTTGCATATAATTTTCGATGTATTAAAATATTTATTTACTTGCTCCACTGCATGAGAAATCCCTGATGTGATAACTTGGCAAAAAAATAATTCAAGCTAATGAAAAAACCTGAATATTGTTGTGTTCTCCTTTTAACTCATTTTCTATCAGCTACATTGTATATATATATATTTTTTTTATTACAAATTGTTAATAATTATTTTTTTTTACTCAATATGTGTTCATTTTAAAATAAAGAAATAAAAAACAAACTTATGATATTTAAAAAAATGTCAATTAGATAACTTTCCAAATTTGAAAAAATAATTATAGATTTGTTTTTGCATATACAAGCTGATGCAGCATGCAAAGGTTCAGAGAATTACTAAGGAAATAATTTAATTGATTTTCTTTGCATTTTTAATATTTTTAACTAAATCTTTTGCATTTAGCCAAATGAATTTGTATAAAAGTATTTCATTTACAAGAAAAATAAATAATATTCATAAGAAGCATAACATTCTTTCTATGATGGAAGACCTTGAAGAATATTTTATAACTTTTATTTGTATAGAAAACCCTTCCAATAAACTTGATGCAGAATATCGGTAGAACTTAAGTTACGAAGCTTATTGATTACTTTACAATTAAAATGCCAACATAACGTAATGTAGTAAACCAATTTTGGTATCTGGATCTATCACAATTTTAAATAAATATTTCTAGATATCTGAGGAGATCATTTCTTAACTCATTTTCTTAAAATGTATAGTTTTTAAACTGAAAGATTTTTTGTTTATAAAATGGGGAATATTCGAAATTTTCAGAATTGCTGTGCTTCAAAAGCTCAACAATTTTGAAAACTAGGAAGTCTCTTTTCAATGATTGCATTCTAGACTTATATTCTGCCTTAAAATAAAATGCATCTTTATTGTAACAAGTAAAATTTATGTTTTGTAGGGTTTTTTTCTATTTTTAATGTCTATTAACTTACATGTCTTCATGCAAGTTAAATTAAAATAATTATATAAAAGTAAATTTTAAAATGATTATGTTGAAAATTTAGAAAGGTTTCAAAGAAGAACTTATATCTATTTTTGCTGAATTTGTTTAATACTATATACTTTTTTAAACGCAGTTTATTTTCCAATTATTTTTTTTATTGTTATTGTACGAAAAGACCAATATTAATTAAACATTTAATAAATAAATATGTAGATTGAAACTAAAATAAATAATTAAAAAATTAAGTAAGTGAATATATTAAATGAAAACAATGTCATAAAAGAAAAATATATGTATTACATAAGAACAAACCATGAGTGTTAGCAAAAGCATTTAAAATAAATAAAAAGTAAATAGTATTGTTATAGTAAAAAGAAGAGTCTATTTATAAAATATTTCTTCAATATTAAAATTAATCTGTTGAAAGTAAATTACTTATGAATTAATTTCAAATCATAAATCTTAAAAATGTTACTAAATAATAATTCTACGATAATTGAAGTAATACTTGAACTATCGAATTCTTTTATTTTAATCAAATTTAAATTGAAAATTATTTTATTAAAAGTTCTAAATAATTAAACATTTATTCATTTCCTTCCTGAAAAGTTATGATTTGCCCAAATGATTTTTAAAAGATTTTTTTTAAAACTGGTTTTTATTAAACTACAGTTATGCCAGAACCATACAGTTACAATTATGCCCGGTACCACAGGCATTGGGTTAAAATCCCGACATTGCCATGGATGTCTATAGTTGTTCGGAATCCACTTTAAACCGTACGTCCTGGTCCTAATAGGATCTTAGAGCGATGCGGGTGCATTGTTACTCTGCGTCCGTGGCTTACCATCAAGTTACACGCGCCCCCTGTGTAATGCAAAGTGAGTAACATCCGTGCAGCCCTTATGGCATAAAAAAATCACTTTGCCAGTTGCATTAAGAAGAAGAAAAAAATTATGCCAGAAAATAAACTCCTCCTTTTTTGCTTCTCCTACATATATTTAACAAACAATTCTTACTTTTGTTATAATCAACAGAAACAATATGTGTGTTAAATTAAAGCTCATTAGTTAATTGCACCACAAGTTAGTTTCCTTCAAGCCATTTCATTCTGGAATTCAATTTCCAAGGATATCGCATATGAAGATCTAATGATAATTACAAATTTTATTAAGGGTGTTTCATTTAATTTTGACTAGCTGTGTATATGTTTAAGTACATGCAAAAGCTGTTATACATGTTATATGAATAAGCAATCGGAAATCAGCATTCATGTACCATTCTACTATAAGTTTATGACATTCTATGATGTAAAAAATTAGGACCTGAAGGTTGAGTGGCTAGTTCTCGGTACCACATGTTTCAGGTTCGAATCCCAGCTGTGCCATGGATGTTTGTAATGGTTCACAGTCCACCTTAGCCCGTAGATTTTGGTGTAATTAACCCTCATGTACAGCAAATGACCATAGAGTGACAAACCAGGGGGTTCAGCTTAAGGCTAACAACTTTAGCCCATAAAAAGAAACTCATGTTAAGAAATCCCATCCAGAAAAAAATAGATCTCATCCACATAGCTAGGATACTAAGTTCAGATGGGGCTAGCTAGATGAAATTAATCAAAAACAGTGTTGTCCAGAGACCAGCTGTAGAACTTAAGAAAATGTTAAAATTCATTTGTCATTTTAAAATGAAAATTGTCTTTCATAAGCTTTTAATTAATGCTAGAGAAAGAAAATTGTATTTTCGATATTAAATTCTGTAAACAAATATATAAATTTGTCAACATTTCCAAAATTTTAAAAATAATATGTTAATTTACCCTCAATGAATTAAAATAGTTAAAAAAAAACATATATATATATATTCAATGGTTTCATTTCAAATTTGGTAACACAACATACATTGAAATTATGCCTATTTTATTTTCAAAAGCATCAGGCCTGCTAATAGAAAACAAGTATTGGATTATGCAAGTAAATATAAATTTATTATCTGCATAGAATTATTTCATTTTTATGTTAAAATGACTAAAATTTATGTTTAGAAATGTGATTTTTAGACTTTTTTAAATATACTTCAAACATTTGTATTTGTTGATTAAAAAATTATAATCAGTTTTTCTTATCTCTCAATAACTGAAATTTTTGTTAAATGGCAAGTAATGTATAGTTAGTATATTCTGAATTGTATATTTTTAATAATCTATATTATAATGTAGGAAAAAAAAAAAGAAAATATAATGTTTCTAACAAGTCTTGATAAAACCTATGTACTTATTAGATTTCATATCTCTTCTCTTTTCTTCAGCTTCCCATGGAAATTACAGCAATCCTCCTGATATGCCTCTTGCAAATCCCAAAGAGCAAACTTTACTATGGCAGCAGAATTCCTACATGGGAGACTCTGGAATCCATTCTGGAGCTTCTACTCATGTAAGAGTCCTGGACATTTTTTTAACCATTTATTTATATTTGTACTAGATAAAAAAAATAGTTTAAATATCTAAAAAAAAATGTGAGGTTTTGTTCTAAAAAAGTATGTATTTGCCAATATATTTAAATGTAAAAAACTTTTTACATTAAGATGACTACATACATCTTAGTTAAAAGGTTTGTATAATTGATAGCAGTTTTTAATTTATATTTTTTAAATGTTTTTACTTTTATTATCATTTGTAATGTTCTATAATCATATAAAGTAAATTTGAATTTTAAAAGGTTTTAAATATTTGAGAATCATCAAAAAACTCATTGACCAAATTATTGATATGGTTTTGCTTGAAATACAACTTTTATCTGTTAAAATCCAATATCTTCACCTATTTTCATTGTACGAATTAAAAGCCCTAATATTTTAGTGTTTTTAATGCAAATATTAATAGATATAAAATTTAAAAATAATGTGTTTTTAATTTAAATTTTGAACAAATTTATTAGTTTAAATAGAATATTTGAAGAATCAATAAATAACAGTAAAGCTGCTGCTTTCTTAAATCATTTTTTTAAATGGTTTTAAACTTTCAGGCTCCTCCTACTTTGTGTGGCAAAGAAGATGAGTTGGAAGGAGATCCAATTGTCTTTGACTGGGATCAGCCAGGATTTGGACAAGGCTTTACACAGGAGCAAGTTGATGGTATTATTTTTCATTATTTATCAAAAGGATATCATATTTAATAATATATTGTAATTTTTATTTTGGGGGAAAATAATTTGATATGAATTTTTATTAAATTTAATATTGATTTTTGTAATATTAGCATAATTTTTAACATATATCAATTTATGACTTATATTTTGATTTATTTCCTCCTTCCTCAAGATTTTGTTTAAAACACAATCCAATATTATTTAAATCTTCATTTAAAATAATAAACATTTTTTTTTTTTAAATAACATTAATTTGTATAAGTAATAAGTATAAAAAATTTAATTAAAAAAAATTAGTTTGATTTTTTTTTAAATTATGTAATGTTTAATAATTCTTAAATCTCAGTTGTATGATTTTTATCAAAAGATTCAAATCAATGTTACCTTTCTGCAGAAATGAACCAACAGCTGAACCAAACTCGATCTCAGCGTGTACGAGCTGCCATGTTTCCTGAAACATTGGAGGAAGGCATTGAGATTCCAAGCACACAATTTGATCCTACGCAGCCCACAGCTGTGCAGAGGCTTGCTGAACCTTCCCAAATGCTGAAGCACGCTGTTGTCAATTTAATAAATTATCAGGTATAAAAAAAAGGGGGGGGGGGTATTTTTTTATTTATTATTTTTTGTTTTAAGAATTGTTTTTTTTTTATAATGGAAATTTCAAAATTTGCTTACTTTTATAGATAGAATAAGAATTTTATTTACTAAATTTGAAATGCCTTTGTCTTTGAAAATGTTATTTTAAAAGCAAAAATGTTTAATTCATTATATCCAAGTGTTTTTACTATTATTTACAGTAATGTAAATTATTTAAATCTTTATTATTTAAAAAATCAATTACTAGGCTGGTAGAGAAACAAATTACTTGTATTGTGTGTATATAAAAAATATCAAATTTAGGGTTTAAAACGTCTACAATCCAATGATCTTAAGACCATTTTGTATAAATTTATTGGATGCAAATCCATCCAATAAATTTACGCAATATAGTCACAAAAAATAATATAGTCGGTAATATTTTGAAGATTATACCATTATATATTTAAATATTCAACATATTAATAACAATTGATAAAGAAATTTGTTTCAAACGGGAATTTTGAATTAATTAAGAATTATTTATCAACTCATTTTCTCTAATTTCGATTTCGGATTGTAGGATTTAAAATTTGGAAATTAATATTAAAAAATTTTTTTCCAAGTGTATCTTTTACTGTATCTTTGTTTCCATATATAACTTATTAAATATATAAACTAAACGTGAAAACTATTATTTCTAAGAAATCTCTTAATAAGTGCTCTTTATAATACAGAACTTTGTTGTTGTATTTAATGCTAATATAAATTAAAATTAATGTGTAAATGAGAGTGTCTGTAATTTTGTTAATTAAGATTGTACTTTTATATCTAATTGCAATTTATTACTCCAGATTACCATTGTTAAAATTTTAACAGAAAAATTTGGAGAAATCATAAGCTTATTTGTTTTATTGGTCTCGGAACATATACATTATAGTGAGTTACTATAATTAGGAGGTACATTATTCTTTGATAACTAGCTGATTAGGTTTAACTACATAAAATAAAATATTATTAGTTTCTATAAACTAAATGTTTAAATGAAATAAGTTGGTAAACGTTGTGACGATAATGTATTGCTAGTATATGGAATTCTGAAGTGAATATGAAAACCCTAATTTAAAAGCAATCTCAATCATGGTTGCAGAACATTTAATAGTGATTAAAAATAAAAATGAATACAAGCATTGTTACCACCAGGAGTAAAGTACCAAAATAGTTACATACAGGAAGTAGGTTAGAAAAAATTTTCTATATTTAAAAGGATAAATCACAATGATGAATAAAAATTCAATACTCTGAGATCATTTTAATTCATAATTCTTTTTTTAGCAGTATAAAAATTAATTGCTGGAACAATAAAATATTTCAGTTTTCCTTATTTACTTCTAGATCAGATGTAAATTCAGAGAAAAAAATTACACTTATAGTTAATATGCATTATAGTTTTTAAATAATAGGGAATAAACAGGTGGACTACCTAATGTTTATTATATATATGGAGAAATATAATACAATATTTATTGATAGGATGATGCGGATTTGGCTACACGAGCTATTCCAGAATTGGTAAAACTTCTGAATGACGAAGACCAGGTTGTTGTAAGCCAAGCAGCAATGATGGTTCACCAGTTGTCGAAAAAAGAGGCGTCACGACATGCAATAATGAACTCGCCACAAATGGTGGCTGCATTGGTGCGTGCCATGACTTCTTCGAATGATCTGGAAACCACCAAATGTGCTGCTGGGGTCTTGCACAACTTGTCACATCATCGACAAGGTCTATTGGCTATATTTAAATCCAGTGGTATTCCTGCTTTAGTTAAATTACTTAGGTAAGGAGATTATATTAAATTATATTGGTTTTATTCTTAAAATAATTCAAACTTTAAACTTAAACAATTTTTATTCAAACTTAAATAATTCAAAATTTATGTATTAAAAATATCGTAATTTCATATTTATAATCTATAGATTATGTGTTATTTATAGGTTACTATACGAAATTTGTAGAAATTTTTTTCATGAATTTCCTTCTAAATTAATTCTAAAAAACTGCCACCCAAAGTGTGAATTTGTCAAAAAAAATTAACAAAACTTTAGGAGAAAGAAAGATATTCTTCCAGACATGAAGAAAACCTAACTTTTATGGATAATGGAAGGAAGTTCAATTTTTACAGTAGTAGATAAAATGTGATGCACATCGTGCATCATTGCTTATTAGTGGATAAAAAGGCATTGATTGATGTTTAAAATAATTAACACCTTATAGAAAGCTATATTATTATAATTAATAATTAAATGTAGTACTGATCGAAATTTTAATCTCTCTAGCAAATAAAAAGATTCTAATCATCACAATTTTTTTTTTTTTTCACCTTAGTTCTTAAATGTATATTTTCTTTTTGGTTCTACTATTTAAAATGTGTATAATTGGGGTATCTGAAATATTCTTTAAAAATAAACATTTGTTAGTTTAAGCCATGGATATGCATTTACGCATAGTACTTAATTATCTTTATAAATGCATAATACTTTTCTCGAATTATTTTATTTTCTCTGTTAAATAATTATGCTCATTTTTTTTAATTACTTTTTATGTGGTATAATCAACTTAATCTTGTTTGTAAACAACAATCTTCATAAAATAAAATATCAAAAATCTTTTCGTGCATATAATATGATTTTTTTTTTTTTCAACTCTATTAATATATCAGTATTGGAAAATAGTCTTTATCCCAATATGCTTTTTCTCCTACTTGGGTATCATTATGATTTCTTACATAAAATAGTATTACTTGTTTTATTTTAAATATTGTCTTTTAAAAATTATAAATAGATATAATTAGTAAGGATATTACAAGACTTTTTAATTGTTTTAAATTTTTGTAATTTATTTTAAAAAAATCAAATTGTGAATACGAAAGAAAAACCTTGATATGGTTAAGTTTAACAGAAATTGATTGAATATAGATTCTCTTTTTTAAAAAAACATTAAAATATATTGAATTAAAAAAGTGATGTAATTTTTATTTTTTTTATTTATTTTTTTTTTTTTTAGTTCTCCTGTAGAGTCTGTGTTGTTTTATGCGATCACCACCCTTCATAATCTCCTTCTTCACCAAGAAGGTTCCAAAATGGCTGTACGTCTTGCTGGTGGACTGCAGAAGATGGTCACTCTCCTTCAACGCAACAATGTAAAATTTCTTGCTATTGTCACTGACTGTTTGCAAATTCTTGCTTATGGAAACCAAGAAAGCAAAGTAAGATATTTATTTGTATCAAAAATATTGAGATTTTTAAACGATTTAAATTGAAATTTCTTATAATAGTTGAAAATGGGAAAAAGTCAAATTATTTTTTAATAAATTGGTTTATTTTCATAGTTGCTTTGGGGAAAATTTAGTAGAATTTTGAAACAGTATTTTTATTTAATAATTTTTGATTGATCAGTTAACATTCATTGCATGATATTAATTTTTTAGCATATATTTATTTGCTTATTTTGAATTATGCACAAAAATCTACTTAATGATGTTTTTATAATATTTTTTAAGATTAATTAAAAAGTTTTCAAAATGGATTTTTTTTTTTTTTTTTATGGAGTGCAATCAATTTTAATTTCTATAACATTATGAAGGCTATAGAAATATAAGTAAAATTAAAAAAGTATTGTTTTTATCCAGTTTAACCAAAACTTGTTATTATTATTAATGTTTTTAATAGAATAAATTAAACTAAATAGCGAACTTTAAATAGAAAAATTTGAGACAAAATTTCTGCCATTAAAATAATTATGATTTTCATGAATTATTTTACTGTGAAGGAAAATACTAAGCTATTGCATGCATGCTTTGGATAGTATTTCTAAGTTATTGTGTGTATTGAATTCTGAATTTTGTCTTTGGAGGGAAAGTTATTTTTTTAATATGCTAATATTGTTGAATTTCGTCTTTTAGCTCATAATTCTCGCAAGTGGCGGCCCTGCTGAACTTGTACGCATTATGAGATCTTACACTTATGAGAAACTGTTATGGACAACTTCAAGAGTTTTAAAAGTTTTATCTGTATGTTCCAGTAATAAGCCTGGAATCGTTGAAGCTGGTAAATAATGCTTGAAAATTTTTCATATACTATAGAACTATACTAATTTTTGTTGTATATTTTTCATGTGCAATGTTCTTTTAGGTGGAATGCAGGCTTTAGCTATGCATCTTGGCCATCAAAGCCAACGATTGGTCCTTAATTGTTTGTGGACACTACGAAATTTATCAGATGCAGCTACTAAACAAGTAAATGTTCTTTTTTTATTGTTAGACCAGATTACAATTAAAGATGTTTCAGTTTTTATTTGCTGGGATAACAAACTAACTTTTTTCCTTTTTCAAAGGACAATGTGGATGGACTTTTACAAGGTCTTGTGCAACTTCTAGGCAGCAGTGATATAAATGTTGTGACTTGTGCAGCTGGTATTCTATCTAACATGACTTGCAATAATCATCGCAACAAGGTCACCGTATGTCAAGTTGGAGGAATCGAAGCATTGGTGCGTGCTATCATTCAAGCTGGAGACCGAGAAGAGATCACTGAACCTGCTGTGAGTGAGATTATTTCAGGCTTGTGTCTGTGTATAAATATTAATTTTATGAATTAAAATGCTAGCTGTAAATTGATTTAATTTTAATAATTTAGTTAACATCTTAATATATTTTACTTTTGTATGTTCTGAAAATATATAGAGATTATATTAATATATAAAAATATATATATTTTATATATATATATATATATATATTTCAAATTTTAAAAAAAATTCAAAAGTTTTATAGTTTTGTTATTAATTTAATTGCAGTTATTTTGTATCTCTCCATAATTGGGCACTTTTCTTTAAAAACTAGCTATGCACTCAACATTTCATCAAGCTTTCTTATTTAATTTGAAGAACATATCGTATTTCATGTCTTATTCATGCATTTCTCATAATTATGAAACAGCTGACTTTACATATTTATTTTAATTTTAAAATTAAGAATGATCTACACTTAAACCTCTGTTTACACAATAGAGATGGTTTTTAACTATGAAATTTTTCCTAATTTAGATTTTGCTTAAAAGCAAATAAAAATTGTGAAATGATAAAATTGTATTCCGATGTATTCTTACTAAATCTAAATACTGATTGTCATAAATTTCGCCCTCTTATTTTAAGATTTAAATGTGAAAGAACAATTTCTTAATATTCTGATTAATGTTCTAGATGCATTTACTTTTCAGTAGTACTCTCTTTAATCCACCATGTTCGAGACCATGGTTGTGCCGGATTGTCGACCATGAATATTGTTTTAAGGGAATTATAATAAATAAAAATTTCGGTTTTGTGCCTCTAGATGAATGCATTTCTTTTTAACAGGTATGTGCCCTCCGACATTTAACAAGCCGTCATCCTGAAGCAGAAATGGCACAGAATGCTGTTCGTCTCCATTATGGATTGCAAGTTATAGTGAAATTGCTGCATCCTCCAAGTAGATGGCCACTTATTAAGGTAGGTATTGTTTTAGCTCACCAGTCACCAAATTCTTCATTGATTAATTTCTGCAACTTTCTTTTAATGTATTCAATTCCCATTTACTTTCAAAATTTTTAAAACAATATTTTCAATGGAGTTTGCACCATGTCTATAAACTAGTTATTATTTTTATTTATTGTATTTAATGCTTCTGCATTTTGGATTTAAATTGAAATTTTCGGGTCCCATCTATTTGTAATGTATAATCTGTTATTGGTTAAAAATTTGATTCTATTATTATTATAGTTAATAATATCAAACTGATGATTCGCCAAAGATATAATTGTTTATTTGCTATCAGGTTATATAAAACATCTACTAGGAAAACCATCATTCGGAGCCGACATTTAAATATTACTTTCTTTTCTCTCATGGAAGTTCATATAAATGGGATTTATTATTTAAATTACCTTTATTTTCTTGAACAAAAAAAAAATGTAAGTATATAAACTATGTTTGATGAATATTTCACTCTAATATACTTACTTTTACTTTTTAAGGCTGTCATTGGATTGATCAGAAATCTGGCACTGTGCACAGCTAATCATGCTCCTTTAAGAGAACATGGGGCAATTCCAAGACTAGTGCAGCTTCTCATTAAGGCCTACCAGGACACTCAAAGGGTATGCGATTGGAGCACTTAGATTAATAAGCACTTAGATTTTTTTTTTTAAATGTCAATTTTAACTAGAAATGATTAATCTCTCCCTCTATATTAGCTTTGTCTCTCGTGTTTAAATGAGTTTACGAAATCATTATATTAATTAACAACAATTTGTTGTTAAAATTTATAATTTTCATGTAATTGTGTAAGTAAAATATTTGAAGTAATTTTATATGATGGCAGAGTTGGCATTTCAGTTTGATTTAATTTAATATATCAAACATGAATTATGGCTTTTAATGTTATTTACTTTTAAGAAATCTGGAGAAGTTGATATATGAAATATAAGTGAAAAATATTGTGAACAATAAATTAAATTTTAATTTTCTTTAACAAATGAAGATGTTTACAAAAAATATGCAATAGAAAATGCATGACTCTTAATCTGCTGCTATATAATTATAATTATGTGCCTTCAATAAATTTATTAATCGGTTTCTAAATTCATGTACATTCATCTATCATCAAAAAGAAGAAAAAAATCCATGAATTATTTTTTTAGAATTGTAAATCTGTTTTAAATGTATTCTGTCTTGTTATTGTATTTCTACAATTTCAGTTGAGATATTAATTAAAAAGGGTTTAACAGATTTTTTTATGTTGATCAACATTACATATGTATAAAGTTCTTCATTATTGCCTTATGCATTTCATAAAGGTGATTACTTTTCTTCCATCTCTTGTGATTTAATCATGAAAGCATGATATTATAGATTACCATAAATTATCTTAATTCTGACAATGCTTACACAATTAATCATATAATTTTTATATATTCTAGCAACGTTCCAGCGTAGCGTCGAGCAACAGTCAAGTCGCTTATGTGGATGGTGTGCGAATGGAAGAAATTGTTGAAGGAACTGTTGGGGCTTTACACATCCTTGCTCGGGAAGCACACAATCGAGCTATTATAAGAGGACTGAATGTTATCCCTGTTTTTGTGCAGGTGATGTCTTATGTTGTTACAGTCATTTAATTTTTTAATTATTGAACACTAAATTGTGTATTTCATATCATACAAAAGGTTACCTTTGTATGAAACTTGATCAAAATATGTGAGAAACAGGTTAAGTAGAGATATTAATATGTTGTGGAATGATTTATGATTTAAATATTTTTTGTTGTTTATGTAACAGTGTGCATGATATTTTTTTGAAATAATATATAGTTCTACTTGTTAACTAAGTCAGTTCTTTATTAATTAAGTGAATTAATTCATTTACTAGTTTTTATTTTGACATATTTTACACAAGGCATTAAATAATAAATATTATTGCTGGCTTTTAGCTTCTGTATAGTGAGATTGAAAACATCCAGCGTGTGGCAGCGGGTGTACTTTGTGAGCTGGCTGCCGACAAAGAAGGTGCCGAAATGATAGAATCTGAAGGAGCCACCCCTCCTCTCACTGATCTTCTGCATTCTAGGAATGAAGGAGTTGGTAGGTCCTTTTTCATTCGTCTAGTAATTCATTCTGCATATATATATAAAAGGGCAGCCAACTGACTATCATCATTAAGTATTAAAAATTTGTTCAAATATCAAATAAATATTATTTAAATCTAAGTTATTAATTGAGGAGGAAGGAGGTTTAGATACGTAATTAAACAGTAATTTACTTAAAGAAATAATTTTCTTACCAAAGATTCATATTGGCGTATTAATATTAACAAAGATAAACTAAATAGAAATCAATAAATCCAATGTTTATTTACCTTCGTAATAAAAATGAGAGTGCACATACTTCTTGTTGTACAGTAATCTCTCTTTAACATAGTGTTAAGGGGGATGTCAAAGATAAAAAGCACTCTTGAAGAAGAAAAAAAAATGATTAAGATATGTACATGTTGAATATGTTTGTAGATTTTCTGAATTTGTATAAATATCTGATGAATGCAAACAGAATTGTGTTGGCATTTGGGGATCAAAATAACCACATCTTTAAATCCATACTTTTAAAAAAAAAAAAAAAAAAAAAAAAAAACCTAAGACATGATAGATGTTGATTTATGGACTGCACCTATTGAATGTTAGATTAAAGAAAGATTACTATACGTACGCCTTCGCATATTTTAAGAATTTTTCTTAGCAACTTATTTTTAAAATTTAAAAGTGAAAGTTGTTTATACTAAGATCAGATTATAGAACTATAATTTTATTTTCTGAGATGGTTTTCTTTTACTGTATAAAATAATTTGACTGAAATCTGTTAAAAAAAACTTTTTGATCAGTTGGTTAATAACTTCTGAACTGAAGCATTGATTTTTGTGTGTATTCATTTTATTTCAGCAACTTATGCTGCAGCAGTTCTGTTCCGTATGTCTGAAGATAAACCTCAAGACTACAAGAAGCGCCTCTCTGTAGAGCTCACTAATTCTCTTTTCAGAGATGATGCAGGTCCTTGGACTGGAATGGTATGAGAATTATAGTCTTTTTTTTAATCTGTTCTCCTAAATTGGTTTTTGTTTTTCTTAATATTTCAGTTGCTTGACAACAAAGTATAATAAAAAAAAAAAATCCTTTGGCATGAAATTCTTAATTTCAATTGTTTAAAAATTAATTTATGTCAAGGCAGAAAATTCCATTTTGACTCACAATGAAGTATAAAATATTTTGAAGTTTTGAGAGAAAAATTGCATAATCTTTCAAAGTTTCTAATTAGTTACTACTACACGGATCATCCTTAACTTGTGATGATTCATTTTAATTGCCTGCATTTCTAACTTTTTTCATTAATACTGACTATTGGTTAATGTTAAATTACATAGCAACTATGACTTGAAATTAATTATTACTGGTCTACAAATAGTACGCAAATGCAATTCATGTTTTCATACTATATAACAAATGTTTTACTTATACTTATTTTAGTTTTAAATTCCTACATTAATTAACATGTCTCACATGCTGTAAAATGCATATACTCTTTTTTCTGGGATTTTTGTATTTTTAATTTACACATTTTCAATTGTATTTAGCTAAGTCCTCTTTTTGATCAATTCTTTATAAATTATAATATTTTGATATTTAATTAATTAAATAAAAAAAAATTTCTGGTGCTCTGTACCACAAGTTTTGGGTTTGTGTCTTTTCGATACCATGGGTGTTGGGAATCCACTTTAAACCGTATGTCGCCCTTGTGAACAGCAACTGAATGGAGAGTGAGCCTAGTAGGGCGTTGGAACAAATGATGGTGGTCTAACAACCTTACCAACTTCGAACAACAATTACAAAATAAAATTCAATATTTTATCAATCTATTACCCAAAATAAAATTTATTGATGTGTGCATTTTCCTTTTTTTTCCATAGCCTGCAGATATGGACATAAATATGCTGGGACCAGAAGAAGCTTATCATGATCAGATCTACCAAGGAAGCCAAGGACCACCTAGTGTTCATTCTGCTGGTCCTAGACACAACCCCTATACACCCCAGGGTATGTAATATTTTTTCATTTTAATAATAGTAATAATTCTGCAGCTTTGTAAAGCTTGATTTGTAAAAACATTTCTAATTTTGTATTTCTCCTCCATGAGCTGACCTTGGATTTAATGTTTGGTATGTTTCTGACTTGCTTTTATTTTTTCAATCTGTAAGCCATGTTTGTATCTTCTAACTTTTATTAATTTCTTAAAATTATTTATTACTTTATGTTTGTAACTCAATCATTATTATGCTTGCATATATGGAAATATGTTGATACTTCTAAGTAACAGCAGATATAGTAATTGGGTATAGAATGAATTGTAGAAACAATTCATAACACTCTAATTTAAGTCTAGTGTGTTGATGCATTATTGGATTTCATAGCAAAACTAATGCTTTATTAGAAATGTGACCCTGTTATATTCTATATTAAATATACTGAGCATAAATGAATTTCTGTTATTTAAAAATTAGAGAGCATATGAAAAAACCTTCAGAAATAAATAATAAATGCCACTAAGCAATTTTCTCAAGTAAAGGTAATTCATTAATTCTTTCAACTTATAAATATGATTAATATATTTAATTTCCATTTTGTAATCGTAGTAAGTTGTACTTAACAACAGAAACAGATTAATCATTTCCTTATTAAAGGTGTGCCAGTTAAATTAATATGGTGCAAAACTGCTTTGAACGAAAGGAAGTATAATAGATGTTTATTTTCATCCAGCTTTTCTTGTAATATTGTGCCATCTAAAATTTTAATTATTGCAATTAAAATCCCTCCCTTGTGACATCACATTGCTTTTTTTAATCTATTAGATTTGGCCATTTGCCAATTTTGTACACGATAGGTGGTTGGACTATATTATATATATATTCTGAAAGTACTTAAATTGTTCTTTTTAAACCACTCTGATTTATCAAGAACATGCCCATAAGCTTCTACAAGCATTCAATGCTATTCTGCAGCACTTTCCTTCAAATGGTAACAGAAAATCAAAACCAGGCACCAAATTCAACATTATAACCAACAGTGTTTGGGTATGAATTTTTTATTGTTGAGAGGTTAGGTGGCACAACTGACGGTAACTACATTGACAGCTCTATGGGCAAATTCTATTTTCATATTTGCAGACCTGGTATGTATGACATAAAAATTTTAATACAGGCTTGAAGGTAAAAGTTTAATAAGATAATATTAACAGCAGTTTGTTTTTGTAACCAATGGTGATTAACTTGTTTCTCTTTGTGTAGGCTTTGATCTTCAGGTCCCTATTGATTCAATGCAAGGTTTGGATTTGGGAGGGCAGGTAGGCTACGGACCCCTTGATACCGACATGGATTTGGACAGCCCTCCTGATCTTAACTTTGACACCTTGGAACCCATGCTTCCCTCTCCCCCACAGAATGGCGATGCCTCGCAGCAGATGGCAGCCTGGTACGATACTGACCTCTAGGACTGCAATGCTGGACATTCTTTATAGACTATTTATAAAGAAATTTTTTCTGTTTCAGGATAATATGCACAAGATGTTCTTGTGCTTCGGAACATTTTATTTCTCAATTAGATATGCTGATTACATTTTATTGTTTCTTATAGACTATTTTTAATGTACTTATTTAGATTTTAGACATACCTTTGCATTTAGATTTAATATTTTATACATTTTTTTAAATATTATTTGCTCCTTTTCAAACACCTAAATTATTATTAGCTATGTGTGAAGTAAATCCTTACATATTTATACTATGTGGAATTGTCTGGAAAATGATTATTTGTTGTAATTTATCTACTTAGCCCTCACTTCTCTTGTGGCAACTATATTAAAGTCAAAAAGAAAATGTAATTAAGGCACATATTTTATGTTGATCCTTTTTCTGGAAGGAAAAAGAAATGAACACTATTTACTCTTTCACACAAAAGCAGGTACTCTTTAAAATTATAATCATTTTTTTCTTCATTTGTACAGATTATATCAGTTTGGTACAATTTTTATCCAAATCATTCTATTTACTCATTTATAAAAGGTGGTTCTTGTGTATTTGTTGTAGCTTCATAATTTAACCTACAAGGTCCATTTGATGTTAATCTGCTATTATTTTTGTGCAGATGTAGTGTGTAAGAAAAATAAAATTGTTTGTAGTAAATTTTTTTTCATTAATTGTACATAATCAACATGCTTATTCTAAAGATTAAAGGCTAAATTATCTTACAAATCCATTGAAAATATACGAGATTTTAGCATATTAAAAAATATAAATAATTTTACCGGGAAGGAGTAGAGTTTTAGTATTGTTTTGCTACATGCTAACTCAACCAAGTTAACTTTGATTTAATTAGATAGTATATCAATATGGATTAAGTAAAGTTCTTATATAAAAGACAGCAAGTCTGGCAACAAATTTTTATGGAGCTGGCTTACTTACTCATTTTATATGTAAAAGTTTGACCTAAGTTTCAGTATTTTAACATTTTTTTTTTTTTCATTTAATAAAAGCTAAGTATGTAAAATTCTTTTTAAACAAAATCATGTCTTTAAATTGCTTGATACCCATTATGTTTTAAATGTAGATCAAGGAAACACCTCTATTCTAAAAATCGTCTTTCATTGTAAAAGTAGTTGTCCCTCAGACTACTTATTAAAAAAAAAAATGAAGTTTAATTTGCTTCCTTTTATATGCATAATTTAGAACCTCTGATATACTCTAATGGTAGTTAATTCTAAACTACCATTATATAATTTTATGCTGCAGATATGGGATATATGTAAACAATGGGACCAATTTAACTAAATTACCGGTTTTTGTTCTAGTAGTAAAAAAAACCTGTAATATAGAAATGACCCAGCATTATATAATCTATCTTGTGCCGTAAATTATTTTACTCATATTGGATTATATGATTTTCAGTTAAGAATTCAAATGATGTATGAAATAAAAACTGTTTGAGTTCATAAGAAGTGATTGATTGTTAATTCAAATAGTTTTTAATTTCTTCATTGATTGATAAATGCTTTGAATTCAAGATATGCAAAAGGACATTTTATTAATAAGCACATGTACTATATATTTACATATATATATATATACACTCACTCAGATACAGATACTAAATAGGATATAGAAATTATAAAGAAACATCTGATCAATCAGTGAAGACCCAAATCTATTCACACATGTCAGAGAGAAGGAAAAATGTACGGAAATAATAAACAAGTTTATATTCTGATGGATACAAAACTTTGAATAGTCCTGTTATTTTTCCCAGTCGTGAAATGTACAACCAGAAGAATCTCGAGAAAATAAACTTCTCATTAATTTGCAGAGTGGGGATAAATAGAAGGCCGAAGGACAGGAAATGATGGTCCCATACTCGGAGGCAGTTACTAAGCACACATTATTGCACAGCTAACATGAAAAGTATCTGTACATTTTGACAAGCACTTATTGAAGCAGACAGTTTCTATAGTTAAGAGTAAACCTAACCTGACTGTTAAGGTGAATCTCTCCCTATTTTTGATGTTCCCTTATAAAAACCATTTAAATTTAAATCAACAAATAAGGTTGCTAATTAATAAAAAATGAAAGTATTTCAAAATAGTATCAGGTTAGATTTGCCTTGACTATAAAATTACAAAACTACAGAGCAATGCAAAGGACCAGATTACACAAACATTTTCTCTACAAACTGGCAGCTACTTAGGAGAGCTCTTTGACTTGAAGGCACAATATACACTAAATACAGAAGGGAAATCCACCAGTGTGAAAAAGTTATTTGCTGTTTGAGGTAAAAATAAAAAAATTTCCTATCTATATTATAGAATATACTTATACAAATATTTACAAAAAAATCTCATTTGACTGGCAAAACATAATCAGTATAAGTAATTAATTTTAAAAACTACACTTTTTTTTTCCAATTTGTATTACAAAAAGCTTTATGTACACTAAAATGTTTTTAATATTAGGTAGCATAATGTTATAAAAACAAATTACTTTATTTTTAAATAATTTTAATAATCATTCAAATAAAGCAATTAGGAGGAGGAATGTTTTACAGGAATGAATAAAATAAATTTTAACACATGGGAACGGATGTTGATCGTTATCATATGTACATTTTAAATTTAAATAAAATTAAGTATTTTCTATATTTAAAAAAATTATGACTAAGTCTCATCAGTATTGTTTTAATATAAATTATAGTTTACGTGATAAGGAATTTATTCTTGACTTGTTAGTTTATTTCTCCATTTAATTTTTAACTTAAGAAATATTACATACGTTTTTTTTATTATTATATGAAACTAAAAGTGCCTCTATTAGCTTTCTAATTTAAAAAAAAAAGTAGGAAGGGGGACATAGAGATAGAATTGAGAGATATCTGCCTTCACATCTGTTATCATTAAAGAGCGTATAGGATAAGGCACACATTGAAACTTTATGACACAAGTTCCAAGTAAAAGCCATTAAGGCCTTTGGCACTTTGACTTGAAAGGAACACAGAAATTCCCAGTCACACACATTAAATAAAGATATTGTTGATTAATAACTCCATTATCAGTGCCATTGAAGGAAAAAAAAAGCAATGTTTCATAAGTGTGAATGAAACTTAATAAAAAACATAGTTCACAACTATATTGTTCAAAGAATAAAATTTTGAAAAAAAAAAAAGTTTCCCATTCTTATCAATTATTCTTTTTTAGTCATGCAACTTCACTCGAGCGAGTTCGAGAGGCAAAATTTTTGTATATAAAAACCTTTTCAATTCGAAAGGGAACATAAAATAATGTGCATTTATGAGTAACCCTACTCTCTAATAAACAAATCAATTGGAAACCTTTTTAAACTTAGAGTTAAAAAAAAAATCAGGAACACAAAAACCAGACCGTAAATGCTAATTCAATGAGAGAATTAAATCATTTAAATTGTGCTCTTTTAAAACTGAATGTGGATGAGTCATACACATGCACTTTTGAATGAAAAAAAACCTTAACCAAAGCAGGAAGAATAGCAAAAATTGATTTAATGGAAAAGGATCGACAGCAAATACCATAACATCAGCACTGTTGGTCATTCACATCAATTATTATTATTATTCACATATCCATTCATAACATTCGCCTTGTCAATGTTCGCACTAGCCGCATTAGCAGTGGGCTCGGTTTCAGCATTGAATCTGTGTGCCCCGGCGTTGCCTCTGTTGTAGCCTCGATTGCTGTTGTATCGGTAATTCATGTGCTGGCCTCTTCCATGATTTCTGTTGATTTTGTTATCCCTAGTGTTCATGTTTCTGTCGGCAGGATACGCTGATCCGTCATGGATGCGGCCGTCACGTTCAGGATAGGGGTGATTTTTATAATCATCATAATTATAACTGTTGTGCCTATTGAAGTGGTAATTATTATTATTTCTAAACTGGGGTCGATTGTAGCCACCTCCACGGTTGTTTCCTCGGTAATATCCAGTTCCTCTGTTGGGGAATCGGCCTCGACTGGAACGTTCGTATTGTTTATTGGAATACACTCGGGTTCTGTTTTCAGTGGGGTGAGTTTTATTGAATGCTGGAACTTCTTCCTGCAAATAACACAGAAGAAAAATATGTATAGTAGATAGCAGAGAAATAAATTTCTATACGTAAAGGATAATTTATAAATTTTTATTTTTTTTAAATAAAGACATCAGGCAATGAAGTTTTTTCTTCTTGAATAACAACTGTGCCTATATTTAATTTACAATAACAAATATTATTAAATACTAACTATCTCAAATTAAGTGTTTTATTCAAAATTCCTTTGTCTACTCAAATGCATAAAACCATTACAATCATGAAATTGTTATTTATTATGTATTTATTACTTCGATGCAAATATTTCATTTCATCGATGGATTGTATAACATCAGCTTTTGCAATCCATGAAAATGAAAGATAGAATTTAATAATTCATAAAATAGTAATTGCCATGCATTCAAATTTTTTCATGGATATCAGATCAATTGCTAGCAAAATAAAACCTGTTATTACATTGGATTATTTTAACTGTAAATTATACTTTATTCTCAAAAATTAAGACATTTGTAGAAGCTAAGCAATATCCTATTATAATTGTCAGTAAAATATATTTCATTTTCAAGACTAATATACATGCATATAGTAAAATAAAAATAATTACCTTTCCTGGAATTTGAACTTCATCTTCACCAGCATCAGACATATGACCAACATCTACAAAATAAAATGTTTTCAGTTTAAAATAATTTTTTTTTTAATGTCTTATTATTTTAATAAATAACAGTTTCTATCTAATGATAATTACATACATAATAGAAGTATATGAGGCAGAAAACTACAATATCCCACCATACCACTTTATTTTTAAAAAAATAATCTGGACATTGTAAACAAAATCGTTTAAGAAACAGTGATTTTTTTTCATACTAAACTATTTTTATCTCAACTTTTTTTTTTTAAATGACAAGTTTTTAGCACTATATATATTATATAAATATTTCAAATAAAAAATTAAAAGTGATTTTCCTCAACATCTAAGAATAGAAGAAAAAAAGGTAAAATAATAGAAAATATGAAATTTAAATATTAGAAATGGCTGTTTTGCTAATTTAAGATGAAGTTTTTCAACTCTAAAAGAAGATTAGCTTTGCTAACTAAAAAGTTATAATAATCTAATATTTCAAAATACATACTATATTTAAAAAAATAAACTACAAAAGACAATTTCATTTACATTCACATTTAATTATTTGGTTTCTCACGTTATTATTTTCATTCTTTGAATTTAAGTTTATTTTCACTTTTCCTAAGTTATTTTAAAACCCTTTACCTTCTCCCAACTGTATCATCGTTCAATAAGCATCCATAATATTTACTAGCAAAGGATATCCAAGTTTTTATTTTTTTATCTTTATATTTATTATTTAGTTTATATCCATTTATCTTTTCCTAAAATACAACCTGTTTCTACTTTATTGGTTTCATCATCAATATATAAATATTATTGGTATCAGAATGCAATATTTTTTATCCTAATTTATCCATCATTTTATACAATCTTATATAGAAACTAGTTATAATTACAGCAATATAGATATTTGTATAAAAATTGTCTTAAAACAATCATTTTATCTCTCATTTCTACATGGTCATCATTCAAGAATATCAGATTCAAATATTCAAATATCAATTTTCTTTGTCCAAACTTACCCCACAGAGAATTTTAATATTAAAAAAAAAAAAAAAAAAATTAGAAATAAGATTTGTAGCTCAGTCTATATATAATTTCTGCGCCTATTATATTCTTCAATTTTGAAATTTAGATATTCCACTTATAAAATAATTAATATTTAAATGATCTAAAACAGTCATTACATTGAATATAGTCTCTTTCACAATTATTCTCTTTCCTAAAACATTTATCACATTGTAATAGACATTCATACTCATATAACTCACTTAGCAATAATCAAAATAATTATATCATAAAGCATCTGTAATAGACAGATAAAAATGCAATAGTATGAAAATGATTTATATGTATAAGGATGTTTTATAAATACCATTATATAAGCCTTTTGTTAAAATTTTGTCTACAAAATACATTACATATTTCTAAAGGAAAATTGTACATTTCATGCAGTTTGATAGCTAATGTATTTTACAATATTCCTCTTTTTTATAATATAGGTTAAAGTTATTTTAGTCAGTGGAAATGCCAATCCTAATAAAAGTTCAGGATTTCCAATATTTAAAACTGTTACAATAGATCTACTCATACAAGAACAGAGTTTCATGTCTTTCGCCATGAGTATTTCAGTTGCATTATAATCAAATATACAATCCTTAATTCATTGGATTCAATTTTATATGCAAAATATCCAAGTAAGTCTCATACGCTTCTTTAGTTGACATCATTTCAAAGTTTATTAATAATTCGGGATTCTGTGTAACTATATTTACTTTTAAATTTTAATAAGGCCTAAATAAATCTTTTAATATTATTATATTGTTCCAGTTTGAGACCTTGTTTAGTAATTTCTAGTATTTTATAATGATTTCCTATGTGTTGCTTTTTTTGATAAATGAATTATTTTTTAATTAAATATGGGTTGCAATAGCAATAAAATATGAGTGATAATAGTTTTTAGACAGATTCACTCCAAATAAGAGAAGAATCAAACATGAAATACCAAATAAATACAAAGCAAATGACAAAAAAAATAAATAAAATTTAAAAAATTACCATTTTTGTCTGCAGACGATTCATTCTCCTCATTCGCAAGGGATGAGGTTGGACTAGGTTCTGGGTTGTTGGAAATGCCACAGTTACCCAGGGCAGAGTTGGAACGCTGGCTGTACACATTTTTCACAGGAGGAACTACGAAAAGGCAATTTTTTTTTAAATGTTGCATGATCATACTAAAGTGCATTTATATATAAAATGCAACAAAAAGATGGAACTTTTATATTATCTGATTAGCATATAAGTAAAACAAAAATTAAAAATCAGATGATTCTTGGCAATAAATTTTAAAAAAATATATTTTATGTTCTGTTAAAATTGTTAAGTTCAATTATCAAGAGTTTGTATTAATGTAATGTATAATCAGTTACAATTACTAAAAATCTAACATTTTATTCCATAATTTAAATGGTATAAAACAGAAGATTTAACAAGTGTCAATATCTGCTAAATGTTTGTAGGAACTCTATAGAGCCCCAATTCGAAATTGGTAATTTAAACAGTAACATATATATAAGAACAAAATGTCCAACAGCCATCTTAAAAAAACTACAGAATTACATATATATATATATATATATATTTTCCCTTGACAAATCTAATTTTCCTTTCACCAGACAATCTTTAAAACAATTTTACATTATTTAATAATTTAATTAGATAATTAGCTTATGAAAATTTTAAAAAAAAAAACATGTGAAAATTTTTAAAAAAATTAACCAATAAGATTGAAAATGGTCAAAGAAACAAAAAACCCTACTAGCAAAAACAATACCCATATATTTTATAGCTAACATTAATAAATAAAAAAAATCATTGAAATTTTTTTAAATACATACCTTCTCCAAATTTTTGGATAATCTGTAAAAGAAGATTGCAAACATATTAGTAAAATTGTTATTTTTAAATAATGTTATATATATCATTGCCAATAAATAATAATAATAATTTCATAAATTAATCTCACAAAATTTAAACATGCTTTTTAATATAAATATTGGTTTCAAAATACATTTTTTAATATTTTATCAAGAACTTACCTCAGTGATGTCTTCCCATTGAAACCAAATAGTTTTCCCTAGGTCATCATCATATTTCCTTTCAGTAACAAATTGCTATAGAAAAAAGTATAAATTAAAACAGTAGCAGAAAAAAAAAAAAAAAAAAAAGAGGAGGTGTTTATGTAATTATTTGTTAAGTATTACAAGCAAAAGAAAAGTGAACAATAACATGTTCATGTACTATTCTAAGGTAATATGATCTTAGGTAAAATGTCATACATGCATTTTTTCTTTTACTTGATTAAAAAACTTCAACTTTATTGAAAGCTAAGAATTTTATGCAAATGATTATAATTTTGATTCCCCACCCCTCACTAAAAAAATAAAAAACATCAGAATTACCAACCTAAATTAGCATTATACAAAAGGTAGCTCAATGCTTAAGGTAAAAACAATTTTGAAAAAAAAAAAAAAAAAAAAATTATTCAGAAATTCTTACTTTAACATCAGATCTGAGTTCATTCCATTCGGCCTCCGAGAGGGATGGTGTACGATCTATCCTCCTCTTCAGTTCAACAGAAAGGTTTTGCCTACTCTCCAGGAGATTAACTACACAAGAAACAGAACAGTCAAATTGCAGAATAAACTAAAAATTTCAATAGAAATAGATATAGAATGAAAAATACTAACTTGCTTCAAGTCGTCTTTCCTGCAATTCAGTTTCAAGTTCAATTTGCCTTTTCTCGAGCCTTTAATTAAAAAAAAATTTATATATTATATATAAGATAATTTTTATGCAGGAAGTATATTCCATTAAAAGAATTAATATATTCTAAAATTGTAACAAGATTCCTCAAACTTCAATTATTTAAAAAAAATTTTAATAAAAAGGAAAAAAATTAAGAAACATACTTAATAATATTTACAATCAGGTAATTTTCAAAGTACCAGGGCATACAGGGCAAAGTACCAGGGCAGGTAAATATAAGCAAACTGAGTTTGCCCCCACTCGCTTTCCTTTCTAATAAGCTCGTCTGAATTATCACTCAAACTATTAAGATTTTCCTTCGTACATTTAAATTTAATCTATTGATCGATAGATATTTTATTTATTGTGCAAGAAAAATGCAATACTTTACTTTGAGGTTGTCCTGGAAAAACCAAACAAATGCATCTAATCATTTAGTACTAAATAAAAACTAAATGAGATTTTAAATATTATTTTGCAATGAAATATGCATAACCAAATAGGGAAAAAGATGATAATTTGTGTTGAAGACAACAAAGGTCTAAAAAATTAACATAAACAATTAAAATTAACAATTCATATTAGAAAATAAAACATTAAAAATTATTTTTAAAAAATTTTGGGGTTGGGAGAACTCAAGACTCCCATTTTTGTAGATTTAATTTTGATTTCATATTTGTATAAAATCAATGTGTATATAATATCGGTGTATTAGATAGATCATATATTGTTCCTTCTAATGCAGCTGGCAAATAGACCGTGATCTTCGTTATAAGGGCTGTACCGATGTTACTCACTTTGAATGTCACACTTTCACACCAGGGGGCGTGTGTAACTTGATGGTAAGCCACGGACGCGGAGTAAAAATGCCCCCGCAACGCTCTACGATCCTATTAGGACCAGGACCTATGGCTTAAAGTGGATTCCGAACCACTACAAACACTCATGGCAAAGCCGGGATTTGAACCCGGCACCGAACGCCAGAGCGCTAGCCATTCGGCCATCAGGCCCCAGATAGATCATATATATATTTATAAAATTTTAATATTGTCCAGCTACTGCAGAATAAATCTAAAAAGAAAATTTCCTCACTTGATGAATCATTGACAGCATACATTAGTAAAATATGAGTTGGCAGATGTGCAGCAATAAAAATATATTTATTCATTGGTTGAGTTTTACAGATTAGATAGTAGCAAACTGATGAATGCTTCAGCTATGCTTGTAGTAGAAAAATCATATATATTTAATCTTTTGGCTGGATAATTAGAAGATAGAATGCAAAAAGAATCTGGAAAATTTTTTACAGGGTAATGCAAAATTAAAAACCTTTTCACTAAGCATGTAAAAGTTGAGATTTTGAATTTAAGAATGAAATAAACATTAAAGATTTTAAAAGTCCTTTTTTTAAAAAATCTTGTGTAAATGACTTCATAAATAAATTTTCAATATTTTTTTTCTATAATTGAGAATGTGGGAGTCAAAAACCAAAATTTAAAAACTTACTGTTTAGCAGCATCATTAAAGAAAGCTTTAGCTTTTTTGCTTGCTTCTTCAAATCCTTTCTCTACTAGAGAACGTATTCGTTGAAGAGAAATAGTTTGTCTATTTAAATCTTTTTTGCACTTATCATATCCTATAAAAAATTCCACTGTTAGAATGAGTTAATGCACACCTTGCCATAAAATTAAGGTATTCACCTAGAAATTATTGATGGCTGTTTATTGAAATCGCAGGTAAAATTTTTAATAACTTAATATTAATATGAGAAAAATTATTAGGAACTTATTTTAATAAAGGAAGATTCTTTTACTGAAATAAAGAAGGCTGGAATTATTTAATTTTCTATAACAAAGTAGTTTAAGAGGATCTCAGAAAACTAAAAAAAATATTACATAAATAATAAAATATATATATTTAATATATTACATTTAATTTATATATATTTAATAATTAAAATATTATTACATATACATGAATGTAAAAACAGTATAGCAATCTTTTCATTTTTTAAGTAGAAAAAAAATTGACAGGCGGAAGAATAAGTATCACAGTTTGAAAAACTTTTAGTAATGCCCTATTTATTTAACTCATATTTAATTATCAGCCACTTTAGTTATACATTCAAAATAAAACTTTTATATAATCTATAGCATCTAAAGAAATCTTTCATGCAACAATCTATAATCTTAATTAGTTATCAAATTTAAATTGGTATACTTGTATATCCATCTATTTTTTATAATTTAATGAAATTGAATTTTAAAAATAAATTCACCTCGTTTTGTAGGAGCAGCTGCAGTTTGACTAGGCACATCTTCATTAATTGAAGAACTTTTGCTACGGCGAAAACTACTAGTTCTGAAAAAGATTTAAATAAATAAAACTAAAATAGGATTTTAATGTCCAGACAAAAGATTAAAATAT
Organism: Caerostris darwini; assembly: GCA_021605075.1. Taxonomy (NCBI): domain Eukaryota; kingdom Metazoa; phylum Arthropoda; class Arachnida; order Araneae; family Araneidae; genus Caerostris; species Caerostris darwini. The sequence goes on along the minus strand of BPLQ01014465.1, from coordinate 626,173 downwards.
GTATATAATCCTTGAATAACATTGCATTCATACAACATTTGAGAGAGATAAAATTCTATGAGTTAAGAAGGAGCTTTAAGATATGAATGTTAAATACATTAAATTTATGGGTAAAAGAAATTGATCAAAGCAATTTGATATATATGGCACCATGGATACATAGAATTATTTTAATGAACAATATATAGATAACTTTATCAAAAAAGCTAAAAACCTTCAATAAATTATATTTTTTAAATTTTCAACTGAAAAACTTCACTAGTATTAAATTTTATAAAGATCTTCTAAGAGATAATCTTCTCTTAAAACAGATATACAAAATAAATACATAAATAAAAAGGAGACGATGGAGTTCAAGATACTACTGGAAGAAATATCTTCTAATGCCAAATAGTTTGGGTGCAAGAAAATATAACACTAATAAGAATTACATTTGATCACTTATTATATATTAATTTTTATAACCTTATTTTTTTTAACTACAGTACTACTTTTGTACGAAAGTATTACTTTAATGCTAATATAATACGCAATAATGCAATGTTCGTTAATGCTTTACACTACAACTACTTTTACTACTTTGCTTCATATAACAGCTTTAAAATTTTTTTACAAAAGGTTATCTGCATTTTACACAATTTTTTTTTTTTTTTCAAACTAGCATTTACCTTTGCCTTGGAGAAGACTTGGAACTACCTTCATTAATTGCCCTATATTTGTCTTTCTTGGGCCCTTGGTCACCTTGCCTTTCAGGACTATTCAACAAAGGGCCTCTATCATCAGGATTCCTATCACAGCTTTGAGAAAAATGAGCTACCATGGCACTTTTTCCTTCACGAAAACCCTTTGGTCCTCTTTCAGATTCTAAATGTTCGAGGTCCTGTTCATTACAAGTCAGGCGCTCATGATTTGATAACATAGAATCTAAATGTGCACTCTTATCTACTGAGTCAGAAAGGACACCTGGGCAAATAGAAAAAAAAAATAAAGTTTATAATTTTTCTGAGTTAGTTATTTTAATTTAATTATTGATAAACTTAGACAATGAATTAAACATCAAATCTCTTACTTTTTATTTATTCCTCATTGTATATTTATGTTTAATTTCTTATATAAATGTGAGCGATGGATGTTAGAAATGTTTTAAATTCTAAATTATCACTTAATTAACATATCATTCATCACTGTAAAACTCAAAATAATAAAGGAAACTAAATAATAACAAAAAAAGAAATTTCGTCAGTTTGCATAATAGCATATATCATCACATTTTAAATTTTGAATCCTCCAACATTATAACCCCAGCATTACTAATAATACTTTTAATTAATAATAAAAAAAAAAGCTAGTAATTTTACAAGAAGGGAGAATTATTCAGAGCATTAGTAAAATAAATGGTAGAAAATTGCTTTATTTGTTTATTAAGAAACATTTTAAATTATAATTAATACATTATTTGCCATGTAAAAAAAAAATTTAATAGAGAGATAAAAAACTTTTCACATTACCACTTCCATTCTCAGCTCTTTGGCATTCTTTATCCCCATCAGCTTCCACATTTCCACCGCTATGTAGACTAGAACTGTCATCCGCATCAAAAGATGCTGTAGCTGTCATTCCTGCCCCAGAATCTTTCTTTGCCTTCTTTTTTTTCTTCTTGTTTTTATTATTCTAAAGGGTGCATTTTATTTTTAATTGACTTCAACTTCACTTTTTATTTGTAATTCAATTACAAGCAAACAATTACAAAGATAAAAAAGCCTACAGTTAAAAATACTGGGCACAGTATAACAAGTGACTTTAATTACAATAACATTAAAACACACATTACACTTTCTGAGACTTTTATAACATAAATATTGAAAACAAAAAAGAAATTGTATTTGACAAATATTCATACACATACTAAGAAACAAATATATATTATAATGCTTATTGATTATAACAGTTTACAGAAGATTATAGAGGCGGGGAGCATTGTTCAATTTTCACAATGAAACAATAAAATTATTTTTAATTAACTAACAATCAATACAGAATAACAACAAAATTTATTTTTTTACTTAAATATATGCCAAAAAGCTAAATTTTATAAAATTTAAAGCTAAGCAAAATAATAATTAAGAATGATTCGTTATAATTCTCAATTCTCACTCGGTATATTTTAAAATTGAATGAAAATAAAATAGAATATATTATTTCATTAATTATTCTATAATAATGATAAATATACACAAAATGGCAATAAAAAGTCATTTTTCATGAAAAATGTCCACAATACAGCTTTTAAAGAAGTATTACTAATAAAATATTCTGAAAAAAATAACTATGCATAAATCTCTTTTACTTCCAACATGCTAATATTATTAAATATTTTTCTATATATCTATGATGATCTAAAATCCATAGCTTACCTTGCTTTTTGAATTGTTAGAGTCAGCCCAGTTACTTAAAGCTTCTCTACCTCCATCTAAATGTAAAAATAAAATATAATGTAATTAATAAAATATTAATAAGTTATTTGTTTACTTGAATTATTAACAAAAAAAAAACAGTTTTATAAACTTCTAACATCATCCGTTTTATTACCATCATGAGTGTATTAGATTTCTTACTGAACGGACAACTTAAAAATTATATTAATTTAAAAGTTCTTTTAGAATCATTTGACTCAGTGTCACCTTGAATACAAAGCTCACATCTGAATTGTGACATCACACAGACTAGGCCATTGCTTTCTGCAAGTTAATCTTGTACTGTAGCTATTATATACTGCTCAATGATAATAATGAAATTTACTCTGAAGTCATCTATCAATACACTTCTTAAAAATTATTGTAAATTAGAAAATGATCAAATTCAAAAATCATGAATTGCAAAGAAAAAAAAATGAATAAATAAGAATTAATCCAAAACTAAAAACATGAACAAAGTAACAAGCCAAATGAAATTGCTAAAATTGATTTAATTTATTTTTAACACTTGCTTTGTATTAAATAAAATATGATTGAAATTTGTGTTTGATTGCTAAAAAACAAATTTTTACTTAAAATGTAGTTTAATAAGATGGGAATTTGAAATAATTCCAAGTATTAATAATTCTTAAATTATAAGTCTTATATATAGAAGTTTGCCTTCTTTAACATGTCATAATGGACTTTTTAAAAAAATACTTTACGAAATGAAATGTTTGAAATTGTGTTTGACAAATAATTTTCATATAGATGAAGTTATTAAAAAAAAATAAGAATTTAAAATAGCTTCAGGTATTAATAATGTTTAATATATAATGATTGTATGAAATTAAAATATCTGTTTAACATTTCCTCTGTAAAAACATTTATATTATTATTAAATAAAATATGTTCAAATCTTGTATAATTCTTGTGTTTTGACTGCTAATTAACTTTGATTCTCACATGAACTCAAATTTATTATTGAATAGAAATTTAGTTCTTTTTAGTAATAATAAAATTTAAAATTTAGATAATAATTTTATTCATTATTGAAAACTCAAATGTATTAATCCTCCAACATGAAGGTTGTCATACCAACAAGATAATTTTCTATATCAGCTGCCCCCTCACCACTAACAGAATTATACACTTTAATTAAAGTCATATATAAAGATTTATCTATCAAGAATTTCTAAAATTAAATTTCATTTCACTAACAATTCAATCAGAATAAATTTATAATTTAGTTGAATTCTTACAGAATTCTTATTACTAAGAGTATAAAATTTCTTTGTTCTCTATTAATTTAAAGAAGATGCACATGCATAGTTCCAAATTCTGATATTCGAAAAGAGAACTTAGATTTTTGTTTGTGGAAGAAAGATAAGTAATTTTGTGTGTAGAACGATGTTTAAAAGATAGGAATTTATAAACTAGCTTCAAGTATTAATACTGTATAAAACATTTTGTTAAATTCCATATAGCTTTTAACACTTATTTTGCAAAAACAGTTATAATAAATAAAATATGTTCAAATCTTGTATATTTCTTTGTGCTTGAATGTTAATAAATTTTAATTTTCCCAATAACTAAAATTTGATAATGGTAAATTTGGTATTTATTATTTATTCAAATTGAAATTTAATCTTTTCTTAGTATTAATAAATTTTATTTAGATTATATTCTTATTCATTATTGAAAACCCAATAATTGTATTAATCATCATACATGAAGCTTTGCATATCAAAAAGAGAATTTTTAAATTTAAATACATTATTAAAGTAGTTGTAAAGTTTCAAATATATGAACTTCTGAAATAGAATTTCATTTCACTAATAATTCATTTAGAATTAATTTAAAATTAAGTTGCATTTTCTTTTAAAATTGTTAATTTTCAATATAAAATTTTTACTTTTGCTCTATTAATTTTAAAATTATGTAAATAAGATTTACTACACAGAGTTCCAAATCTTGATATTGTAAAACAAAACTCGTTACTCAATTTTTGTCTCAGAAAGAAAAAGCAAAAAAAGCATTCCCCCCTCTAACCTTTGACATTGGCCTAATCATTGTGATGTCAGGGAAATTTCATCATTCAAAAGCGAGGCTTTGAATTTTAGATGGCATTATTTGGCACAACCATTACAACACTTAAGTTTCTGGAGGGAAATTCTACCCAATATCCATTGCAGAGAAAGAATTTTTTCTACATTGCATTTCTTATCAATAAAAACTTTTGATAACTTCCAGAATTCTGTTCTCACTGTAATTTTTTAAGTTATGCGAAAAGCAATTGTTCTAATCAAGAGTTATCAATGAATTGATTTTTAATAGAAGTTCATAGATTTCTATAACACTTGACTCCATAAGTAAATAAAACAACTGTCAAGTAAGAAACACTAGAACCTTTGAACAAATGTTAACAGTATAATTTTTTTTTGTTTGCAACATTTTTTTAATTGGAGCACTGCAATTTCATTACCATTAAAATACGATTTCATTTAATGTTATTAACAATTTTTTGTTTTGATACATTTTTAACAAATTTTATCGCAGATTCTTTTTATTTGGTGACAACTAAATTTTCAAACCTATTTTATTCATTTCTTCAAAACAATACAAAGACTTAAAAAATTTTACGTTATTAGTAACTCCAAACTAAAAGTGAAACAAATTTATTGCAGAATTGATGTAACAGAATTAAATTGTCAGTCTTTTTCCTAAATAAACATTTTCCTGCGTGCTACGAAAAATATATATATATATCTACACTCAAACAAAGAAGAAAAAAAATCCAAACAATAAAATATTTTAAAAGTGTATTTACCAAAAAAGTGTCCAAAACAGTTACAGGCAATTTTGCACACAATTGATACTTTAACATCTTAATTAAAAAGTATTTAATATCTCAATGCTGATTTTATAATAATCACCTAATTATTGCTTAAAATATTCAGTTGAGGAGAGAATATATATTACATATGAACATAGTTTTAATATATTATTTAATATTTATATTTATTAAAAAATATTTAATTAAACTGTTTTATTATTATCATTATTATATATAATTTGTTATTTAATTACTATTTATTAATGAAAATTTTAAATTAATATTTTTTTTTTATTTTAAATTTATCCTAACTTACCTCTTGTAAGAGCATCTACAGCTTTGCTTTCATCATCATCATAAAATTGAAGAATTTTTGCTATATTTTCTTTCATAGCTGCAGGAAACATATCATGGATTTTGGCAATCTAAGATCATATGTAGATTTATATAAGTTATATTCAAGACTATCTTTAAATTATTGATAATATTAAATAAAACAAAAAAAGTATTCACAAAACGTAAACTATTTAAACAATATTTTTTTCAATTGAATATTTCAGCTATTGGTGCCATGTGAAAGTAATAAATATCACTTTTTAACAGAAATAATTTTAATAAATTTTACTTAATAGAATATTATATGAATTTTTATTTCCTAAATCCCCCCCCCCTTTCCAAAACAAAAAAAAAATCTTTCTATAATTAAGAGTTTTAAACAATCCATAACATCGAAACTAAGCATAAGAAAAAATATTTTAAAAAGGATTATGCATCCGATATTTCAGTCTACAAAATAAAATTCATTAAACACAAGTAGAATTGTCAGATTTGATGAACATATATTTAAATTAAAATAAAGGAAACTGTTACTCACAATAACATTTTGCGATTTAATAAATATTAGGTTACCAAACGTACATTAAAATTGATTAACAATAAAAATTGCATCAAACAAAACAAATTCCTAATTCATTAAAATATTCAATAAAACTATACAAATATAATATTATTTATATTATACATATAGTGTATTGAATTAAAACTTTATACAATACCTCAAAAGGTTTTCAATCATTATTTTTTAATTCATTTGTATTTTCATTTTTTCTACTTAATTTTAACTACAGCAGTCGTCTATTTAAAATTTTTAACTACCTCAATAATATATTTCTTAATATTGAAATAGTTAAGTTACATATAAAAAACGCAATCTTTTGAAAGTTATAAAAAATTAAAAATAAATCTTTTTAATAAAAATGTTATAACAAGAGTATGAAATTAACTCAAGATTTACCCTCTATCGTTCAACACTTCAGTTTTCAGACAAATAAAATAAAAATTAATTTAATGTGTCATAAAATAATTGTTTTGTTATTATATATTCTTTAACATTATATAATTTAAATTCTTAATGTTAGTATCAAATAATTTCAGATAAATAATATATTTTAATGTAATAATTAAATACCAAACATTTTATAAGAAATAAAATATTACAAACAAGAAATTAAAAAACTTCTACTAAAAAAAACATTTCAAGTTATCTTTCAATGATACAAACTACACTAATTAAATAATAAAACTAGATAAATAGAATGAAATTTTCATTGAGACTTACTTTTTGCTTACTGGATTCACTTGCCTTCTGCTCAGTAGGCATATTCATGGAAGGATCATGGGATGAACCTTCTGCAAAATATTTCAATAAACTCAAATATATATATATATTTTAATAAACTTCAGTAAAAAAAATATTTTGTGAAACTAAATTTAATTTCTATCTTCAGGATCTCAGCAAATGCCTATAATCAAAGTAAAAAAAAAATTGCTTCACAGCCGAGGAAAAATAAAATATCTGTTGACATGTGTAACTGTCTCCAAACACGACAGACATGAATATTAAAGATTATAGATACCATATATATAATGGAATCTGTAAGTCTTATATTTGCTACACAAGATGCATTTATTTATTTTAGCAATCTGGATTATTTCACCTGCTCTAAAAGTACATACAGTAGTCACCTAACTACAAGCAAACACATGGCATACTTATTGATTTTCCCTGTTATTTATATAGCTGGACACTATTAATGTCTTTAGTTTCGGTTTTGATAATAACCTTTATCAAAAATTTCTTATTTATACAGTTTCTAAAAAAAAAGCAGGATTAAAAATTTTGACTGCAAATAAAAAGTTACCCTTCAATATCTAAAAATAACTAATATGCATATTTTATTATTTAAATTTTTAAAAAGTTTTTCTGTAATAAAAATAAGTTGCAATTTCAAATACAAACATGAAAAAAAAAAAATTTGTTTTTAACCTAGAGTATAAACATATAAGAATTGAGGGAAAAAAATTTATGTTAAAGTTTATCATTATGACATTTTATTTCATTCACTCTTTTCCTTATCTCACAAAAATCAATGCATATAATTAAGCATTTTTAAATTTTCTTATTGTAATTTTTCCTAATTACATAACAGGTTCATAATATAAATAATAAATATCTTTATTACTAATTGAAGCAGCAATAATCAAGAAATATTAATATCTAAGTCTGTTTGTGGACATTTAAGTCTCATTTTTTTTTTTTTAAGTGACAAATAACATCAAATTTTAAAAGATCAAAACAACTCCCCCTTCCTCAAAGACCTTTGATCAATATTTTTTTATTTCTATACATTTTTTTTCATATACTTTTATTTTTTGAATTTGTAAACTGATATTAATGAATTCATGAAAACAGAACTGTCAAAAATCTGTGTAAGCCATATGAAAACACATTGATAAATTTTTAGAATAAATTTATTGCACAGAGAACATCTAATTATGAAATGCACTACTAATAATATAATTCTAAGAATGTATTATCATGTGATACATAACTCTGCTCTAGTTATATATATATCTAGCTTTTCAGATTATACATCAAGTTTCAAAATTTTTTTAATTTTCCCGTTTATAAATATCAATATTCCTTTATTTTATATATTTAAAACAAACAAAAAAAAAAACTTTTTAAATTTCACTCTTTAACATTTTTTAATTTTTCTTTTTAAAAATTTCTATTTTTAACTGGGTTTTTATTTTAGTTTTATTTTCATTTTTTCACTATCCAAGGTATTATTTTACACCACAATGCTATTAATTTATATTGCTACTTTTTTTCATTGATTTATTTCAATGAAAAATCTTAACAAATATTTTATCATTCTTTAACAATTTCAAAATGAACTTTTTAATGACAATACTGAATTTTTAAAGCAAGCCCACTTTTTATAAGATACTAGTTATATTAAAATTTTATAAATGTAGTAGATTCTATCTATTCTGCTATATACATATTATATAGCTTTACTATATTTTTCATTAAAAAAAATTTTTTTTTTTTAACTGCATTAATTTTTTTGATATAATTAACTTCCACATTCCTTGAATGATTCATTTTAGCTTTTGTTTTAAATATAATTAAATGATGTTTGTACTTAATTAATCAAAATTAACATCTAATACATCAATAGAATTAAGAAATTAGAAGTGTAAAAATTAAAACTACATTTTGCTTTTGACGTAACTATAAGTAAATAAGAATATTTTAATTAACATGAATAGAAGGAATTTAGTTTATTAATATTAAACAATTAAATTCATAATGGTCTTTTCCTGCCCATTCAACCAGGTGATGAAAACTATGTTCTCCAATTTTTATGAACCTTGGTATACTTTGTCTCCTCATTGTGGTAACCAACCACATGAAATATTTTCTCTCTAGATACAGTTTCAATTTAACTGGCCATCAAAATTTCACCAAGTTGTCATTTTTTTATGTTCACTAAGCCTATTTGATAGCACATACATAAAAAAAATTCCCTCACATATCCTTCAATCTCTTTGAAATTCCACATACTTTATCAATGAAATTTCAGAAAAATTTTAGTGAAAATTCTATTTGTTTGTTTTATTGTTTAATCTATTAAAAAAATGAAAATAAAAGCATATTTTTTGATGAAATATTAAACTTAACAGAAACTGAATTAATGTGAGGAAAAGGTAAAATGTCATTATCCATGCATTTTAAATGAACCTAAAAGATGTTTCTATCATTATAAAGGGAAAAAAATTTATATATTTTTTTTCATTTGTTATGACATTTATACATATTTTTCAGTGATTTTCTAAAAAAGATTGCCAGTAGATTGTCTTTCTAAAAAGGATTGCAGCCCTTTTGCAGAACCTAAAACATTAGATATTTTTTCAGCAGATGATGTAAGCAGGGAAAGATATGCTAGAAGATGAATTCAAATAATTGGTGCTGGTTTTTACTCTTTTCCCATAAATTTAACTGATTGTACCTTTTCAGTGCAATGTGTAAGAAACATTTATGGAAGAAAAAAATTATAAAACTCTTTGTGTAAAAAACCAAATTCTAATAATTAATAAAAAAA